>JABMCL010003409.1:47500-95000 GCA_018857735.1 Alviniconcha marisindica
AGGCTGTCACCGTTCTGAGATTAGAAAGTGAAATTTCCAAGCTGAAGGAGGAGCTGCATACGCTTTCGTTTTCTGCCGATTCACTGCTTCCGTCAGATGAAGCAGTTCAGTTTTACACTGGTTTCACCAGCAGATGTGCGTATGAACAGGTGTTTAAGTACATTTCTTCCAAAGCAGAGAAAATGCACTACTGGTGTGGTGAAGGTAAAGATTACAACAAAGCAAAGACGAACAAAGTGAAACAACGAAGCACATCAAAAGAGGTGGAGTTTCTGGGAGTGCTGGTTCGCCTGAAAGTGGGCCTGTTCACACATGACATTGCAGCCAGAATGCAAATCAGTACCTCCCAGTTTACCCGCACCTTCACTTCCTGGATCCGGCTGCTGCGGCTGGAACTGGAAGCAACATGCCGCTTTCCGACCAGACATGAAGTGAGGCAATTCTTCCCCCCAGCATTGAGCATGCATGAAATACAAAAACCTCCGTGCACTGATCGACTGCACTGAGATTTTTGTAGAAAAAACCCTCTTCACTGACAGCACAACGGGAGACTTGGTCATCATACAAGTCTCACAACACCTTGAAGGTAATAAAAAAATAAACTTTTATAAATTTGCTCCACAAGTACACCAGGTAGGGAAAGAAAAAAGGGAACATTTCATACTATAGTCAGAATTGATGTAATCAGCAAAAAATGGCATGTTGGTAGTGGTAAGTAAATTTGAATTTGAAAAAGAAGCAGAGGGTCATATGGATTAACAGTAAATGCATGCCTGGTCTTACATTACAACGTTCTGCGTACGTGTGGCTGTGCACATACACATTCATCAGTAATTCATTCGCACATATTACACACACATGCACTCACTGCACATAATTATATATATATATATATATATATATATATATATATATATATATATATATATATATATATATATATATATAAACGCACCCATAATTGTGTCAACAACATCCAGATTTTGAAGTGTCGTTTAAGTTTAATAAGAAATTTGCATTCATTTTCAAGCATGCAAGTCGTTAAAGTTGACAGTATACTGTATACATGTGCATATTGTTCACAAATCAGATAGACAAAAAGTTAATGATGGGGGGGAGGGGGGTCACTTTGACATGAAATTGATGAACAGCCTTACGCTGATCATTTTCAGACTTTGCTGTATGTTTTTCATGCAAGTCAATGTCATAAATTGATGTGTACAGGTACTAGTTGCATGTACCCCTGATGGAGGTTTGTGCTACATATCTCGAGTCTACGGTGGAGCAGCTTCTGACAAGTTCATCACAACAGACTGTGGGTTCTTGGAACACCTACAGAAGGGAGACCAAATCATGGCAGACAAGGGGTTTGACATCCATGATGACGTGGAGAAACGAGGTGCTGCCCTCAACCTTCCGCTTTTCCGCAATCCCGGGAAAACTCAGTTTGAAGAGGATGAGGGTACAATTAATTTTCTAATTGATTAAGATTATAAGAACCTCTCAGAATTCCATGAATTACTGTTATGTACCAGGAATGGTTAAATGTAATTGGTACTTGATACAAGTGAGGGTACAAACCTGACACTTAGAGTTAGTGCATGCATGGCTATTAAGTATCAGTGACAACCATCAGATGACAACCTAAGCTTAACAAGTTTTTTTTTTTTTATAGCTGATGATTTCAGTGATTACACTAACTCTGTAAATGGAGCAAGTAATCAGCCTTCCCAGTTCTCACATGTATACAGAATGGGTACACAATTAAAAAAAAAATCCTTTCCAATCAAAGAATTAATCAATATGTAGATGCAGATAACTGATAAGAATATGACAACATGATGTTCGAAAAGCCTTTTAGAATGTGTATTTTTCTTTCAGGTTGAGAAGACAAAACGGACTGCAGAAGTACGGATTCATGTTGAGCGCCTGATTGGCCGCATCAAGTGTTGCCACATACTGGATGGAAACCTTTCCCTGAGTCTCCACTACTTGGCAGAAGACATCATTCATACCTGTGCCTACTTGACACAGTTTCAAAGCCCAATCTTTGCACAGGTAAACAAATTCAGTCTGAAGCAGAACTCACTGGCACTGCAAGCATTCAGAACATTGATGAAAACCCACAATGGGTTAAAAAGAAAAGAAAAAAAAGAAAGAAAGAAAAAAAGAAAAGAAGAGCGAAACAAACACAAATTTAACAGATATACACTTTCTTTTTTCACCTAACCACAAACCACTGTCCAAAACATTTGCACGTTGTGTTTTGTCCCATTGGTTGACTCCGCTGCCATGTATGCGACTGATAGGAGGTTAACTTAGTAATAGTATACACTATTCAAGACTTCCTAAGTTGACTGGGGGAAGGCCATGTTTAACACGTGGATAAACTACCTCTGGAAGATATATGTTGTCATAGAAAGCTTCCAGTATTTGATCATGTCTGTGATGAAACTTTCATCTCGCTCGATTCTTTCAGTGTGCATGGCAGTCTTTGTGCAGAGAACAAAGTCGCACTGGTTACTGCCATACACGTACATCTGACCCTGAACCTGAGTGTAGTAGCTGTGTTTTTTGTTCAGCTCAAGCCTTTGGCCACGTGCAGTTTTTGAGACACACTTTTGTTTTTGGGGAATGTCTAAGACATTTTCAAACTCCCGTGTGTTGTCTGGATTTTTCAGCTCCACCAAGATCATCCTGCCACAAGCATCTCTGGCAATACGGTCGACAGAGGCACCCAAGAAACCCATGTCAGCACAAACGCGCAGTCCAGCCTCTGACAAGGTGAGTTCTTCTCCTTCTACTTGTTTCTGTAGTTTATATCATTGAGCTGCACCATCCTCTCTCTCCAGTCCTAATCTCATTGCTTTTGTTTGAACTCGTCCTGTGGAATACAGTTGCTGCCTCAGAAATGCTGATGGACATGTTGTTTGTCTTCTGTTTATGATCTGGTGTAAGCATGAGGCAGTTAACCGCAGTCGGCGACTTTCATGCCATAAACTGGATGCACTTTGACCCCTGTTTTTTTCTTCCAGGATATCTGATGCATGTCCTGTCAGCTGCAGAGACGACTTTAACTGGCAACAAGCATCTCTGATGTCTTGAAGACTTACTGGATGTGCCGAAAATGTGCCATTCGCCTGCTCATCTTTTCCACCCTGTGGCACTGGAGTGCAGAACACATCATCTGGCACTGGAGTGAGGGGCACTGCATATCTGTTCACAAAATTAGAAGATGCATACTAATCTAGTGATAGTGAATGTCACAAGCATCAAACTACTGGGTTGGGGGGAGGGGGAGTAATGTACAGCTGTGTGATAACTAAAACTTCTAAAAGAAAAGCACATTCAAACCCAGGTCTGTCTGTGTACTGCTTAAATCAGTGAATACTGCAACACCACACCAAACTGGTGAACCCAAGCTAATGTACACATTCCCCTCTAAATCTTACATCATTTAAATCTGAATCACACATATATACCAGAGGTAGTTTATTTTTCTCTGGTTTAACCAACAAAGGGGGGGGGGGGGGGGGGGGGGGGCAATTACTAGATTAGTATAACAATGGAATAATTAACCTTAATTTTATCCAGGGACCTGTGTTAAATCGGTCATAACATTGCATAATATAACATTCATAGTAGTTTAAATTACTCTTTCCCCAAATTACAAAAGCACTAAAGCAAAGATCCAAAACATAGAGTGCAGCATGTTACTGGGGGAGGGGGTATTATTTGATGGAGTATTCAAAGATGAAACGGTTCTGGGAGGAAAAGAAAGATTTTAAGGGAAGATTTAAAAAAATCATTTGTAACATTATTTTATATGTGTTATGATATCACCTGCTGTCATGACAGCATCACTTGTAATGCATAATGTCTTCTTTTAATGTGCTGTATATAGCGTAACCGGACCTGCGGCCCGTTCCTCATTTTAGGTTCAGGGGGAGGCTGGAGATTGCCAAGGAGAGACACTCATACTGGAATAAACAATTGTCTCTAGTCTTCCTCACGTAGTGTGCCTTTCAGTGTTCCTCGCGTTGTGTTCAAAATCACTACAATCGACTGACCTTGGTATCCAGAAAAACACTCCTGTGTTAGTGTTTGGTTGCTTGTCCGCTCCTCAGAGGTAGGTGCGACGTTTCACTATGCACATATGCCACTTAAAACAGACACTAGACAAAAGATAAGGGGGGACAGAAGTTGTACACGTGTACCGACATGACAAAAACACTGAGGCACGCTCACAGACGCGCGCATTGACCACACTCCGTCTCAGTACACACTCTCACTCCCATTATAGTGACGAACCAAATAAAGAAATGCATACAATTTTATTTACATTACCGCATGTTACTCATACAGTAAACACAAGAACAAACCAAACTGACACATGACTATGCCTAACCTACGCACTAAACCATAGCTAACTTAGCTGCCGGTATAGGCTCAGTACCAATTACCTACAAAAGTAAGTTGCACCCATGCACTGACTTAACTAATACTTGCACTTTGCAGCACAAGAAGACAAACAAACATAAACTGACTTAACTAACGCTCGCACTTTACAGCACAAGTCTTCTAATAACTAAGCAACATGCGTGCCTGCACTTTGCAGCAGAGGTCTTCTAATAACTAAACAACATGCGTGCCTGCACTTTGCAGCACAGGTCTCTTAATAACTAAGGGAAAAGCAACATACTTTTTCAGCATGTAAACTCGGGGGGTAGGGGTTGACCAGCACTTTTCAGCACATGGTCCTCTAGGGGAAGAGCAACACACTTTTCAGCATGTAGACTCGGGGGAGAAGGTGGGGTTGACCAGCACTTTTCAGCACATGGTACAGAAACCGGGCAGGCACTGTCTTTTATACCGTACCGCCGCGCACCGGCCAGTCGCTGGCAGGCAGCGTCCGACTGGAGAGAAGGGGTGGGGGGAACTCACTCGTAACTTGAGCTAGCTTGCACAGCTCTCCCGCTACAATAGTTTAATGCTGTATCATATCTAACGAGTGACCATAACTGTAATGTATAGCTGTGTGATTATTACAAATTTGAAAGAGAAGCAGACTGAAACCCAGAGCTGTCTCTTTAGTTTTGCACTGATTTAACCAACAAAAAGTACAAATATTTGGTTTAATTAAAGTAACAAATTGGTAACTGGGAATAACTAACCTTACTTTTAAGGGAAGAAAATTTATTTTCACTTGTTACAGTATTATTTTATAATGGGGGGTAAAATTCAGAGTGTAGTATATGTGTGTAATTTTTTTAATTTTTTTTAATCATGGGAACTGATGTCATGAATGCATATGTTAGGTAAATGTTCTGTATATAATTTGCTGTGTCATATATGACATGTGTCAATAAACAGTGTTGCAACAATAAATCAGTATTTTTGCATATATATATATTGATATCATTTCTCTGTCTCTGTCTTTCACTTGCCAACAATCTGATCATTGTTGCAATGAGTATTTTGAAGCAGAAAATGAGACTTATTTGATTATAACCCAACCACAGGGGGTACATGTATACATGTATATTCATTATAAAGTTATACTACTTATAAATAGTAAGAATTACACACCTTGAAAATCCTAATGAAGGATTTGAGGTCTTCAGAGACTCATACAGTTTGGTAAATTATGCCTCACTGTTGACAGCTCCGTCATTTGGATGCCTTGGGTCAAAGTTGAGCATCTGTAGTGTTGCCCTGGGTTTCTTTGTCTTTCCAACAGCATACCTGAAAGTACATGCATGAGACACTCCTAAAGGGCCTGCATTCAAAATACTTTCACATGTACTAAAGTCAAAGGCAATGCTGGAACTTTAGAAGATCACTTGGTATTCATCTTGTAGTGTAGTCTATCCTGGAACTGGAAGATCTAAGTGATGCACTTCTGCAAAATACAGAATACAGAATCTTTCTTGTCTATGAATAACGTAGAAATTTGCCTTTCAACTGCATAAAAGATACCAGTAAAATTAAAAACACTCCAAAAGTGGTCAAGTGACTAAAAACTTTATAAAACTGATCATTTACTTTACAACTTGAATGACATCCAGTGCGGCTGGTGCAGTTTTTTTAGATGCGTGGCCTTTCCATCTGCACTCAAGGTCAGTGCAGGATCTGTCCTCTGGGATGTTGTTGAGGTCTTCAGACTTGAAATGAGCCATTGCAAAAAGAACAGCAGCAACATGGTTGCATGACTCACCTTTTCTGCAACCAAGAAAAAGGACCAATACCCATTTTAATTATTATGAGTATGACTATGAGCTAGTACAGGAAAAGTAAAATGCATCTAATTGAAACAACTTACAGTAGCCTGTCTGTTATATCACAACTATACATACTTGCACACTAAGACGGTGCAAATCATTTTTTTCAACAGCAATGTGCAAAATAACCACTTATCACAACAACAACAACAAAAACCACACACACAAAAATGTTATTTTCTCTGATTCAGACTTTCAGTTGGAGAACAGCAGTGCTAGCAGTAGTACAGTAATAGTACAAAGATGTGCATAACAGTAACACTAACACAGTAACAGCTTATATATAATTGAAAGTGATCAGTTGAGTGAGTTCCAAAACTTACCCAGCAACGCACTCGCAGTACGCTCCCAGCACCTTTCCTTCCTCGTCCTCCAGACACATGTACACCTTGTACAAGGTCTGCCGCATCGAAGCTAGCACACTTGCCTTAATCACAGTCAATCCTGTTTCAGTTTTGCAAGTGTACATTTTTTTTAACATGTCCGTCGATGAAGAACTTGTATGCCTTCATACACTTCACATTCTTCGCTTGTTCTGCGTTTCTCTGTTTTCCTGGTCGCCGGTTGACGAGAAACCTTAGAATCTGCTCTTCGCCAATGTCACACACATTGCAAAGAGACTTCGTCCACTCGCCATCAATACTTTTTTCAAACCACTCCTTGGTCAGCTTCTCTGGCAAGTTTTCTCTGTTTGTATCCATCATTTTCATCAAGATTCATCCAGATCAAACTCTCAGACGTACACAGTGTAAGCACGTCCCCCCCTACTTCCGGTTGGGAGGAGTCACAGAACCTAGTACTCGACTCTGATTGGTTGTCGCCGTGCGACTGCGGGATAAGTGAAAGGGGTCTATTTTCAGCACACCTAAAATATTCACTCGTACGCATAGATAAGAGCGTCGCGGGCCGCAAGGAAAACACGCTATCGCTACAATCAAATCTGCCCTATGGACCACAAAATGGTTGACAAATGTGTTTCCTTGGCCCGCACAAATACACTTTCCTCTACAATAACTAAACTAATTAAATCATGAAAAACATCAAATAAAAGCTAAAGTTACAATCTTTTTAAACAGTATTTATAAACAAAATGTACATACATGACTTATTTTTATTTACACCGAGCGTTGGAAGCGTGGCTTGCGCCTGTCTATAAACAGATTCAGACAACTAAATCACATCTAACACAATGTACAAAATATTAATGTTGTTAAAACTCACATCACAATAAAGTGCACGCTCCCACGGTTAAAATGGTAAATAACAATTGCAATAAAACACTCTGTATGAGAAGCAAGACACACTCAAAGACTAGCACTAAAACAATTAGTGCGAACTTTCGCCTGGGGAGCGTTATCTAGTCGCAGCATCGCTGATAAAGTGATATCGAGTAGTCTATGAATACAACCTAGCTTCTACAGTACACAATACTTAATAAGTTAATCTCAACCCAAACTAAACACTAAACATGGAGTCAGTTGAGCAAAATGCTATACGACAAAGCATTGATCGACGAAAGATTACTTTAATCGAGTCAAAACAACGATTCACTACTAATCACTAGTACTAAACAGAGAACGCGCCGTGCAGACGACGGCTATAAAAAGAATAGACCTAGCGAGGCATCGGCTACTGTTTAAGCTCGATCCTGCGTCTAAATAAACGTGTACACATTCTAAGATGCCAAATTATATTACACATGGCTTGGTGCATAAAAAGGAGTAGGTAAACAAACAAGCGGTCAAAATATTAAGGGAGAAAACAGATTTGAAACCGGCGCTATCGCCGGTCGGCTGTGTGAATTAACCATGTGGCGTTACGCTACACGCAACGCTTCAAAACAAAAGCGCCGTCTGCTCCGATTCCCGGGTTACTAACAGTACAATAAAAAATTGCGTGGATCTGATAACCGGGCGGGATTACTGTAAAAACGTGTACAAAGAGCACTTGCTCATACACACACACGCACACTCACACACACACACACACACACACACACATACACACACACACACACACACACCACACATACACACACACACACACACACACACACACACACATATATATATATATATATATATATATATATATATATATATATATATATATATATATAAAATATATATTATATATATATATATAATAAAAAGAAATAGAAAGGAGGGGGGAGGGAAGTGTCCAAATGTTCACACCCCCTAGGCACTTCCTCAGGGACAGGGCGGGGAAATTTGCAAAATGAAAAATTGGAACATTTACCAAATGTATAAGGAATGTCGGGAGTAGGTACTGAAGAAGCAGAATAGATTTGGGGTACAAACCAGATCATAACGGCCATTTTGTTTTTTAAACATCATTAATAGTACTTCACAAATGTCTCAGGACCCGAAATACACCGAAACAAGGGAAGAATAGAATATTAGACGTTAGAATACGTCTCATCATTTTCACTAAATCATGACAAACTAAACAATACTCACAAAAACGTTTATGTGTTGGGCTGTGGATGAACGAAAGCGGAAAGACTCTTTTCATTCGATTTCTTGTCCTGTTTGTTAAAACTCGACGTCTCAAAGTCACAAAAACACGACCGTGACTCGCGTGAGTGCTGCCATTTTGTGCCCGGCAGTCTGTATCAGTGACGTCATAAACACGCCGGCATGTTTGGCGAAAGTATGAAACACGTCATGAGTCAGCCTTTTTCTTCTCTTCATTGGTAAAGATCGAACCGACATGGCCGCGCCAGGAACTGAAACTGGAAGCAAAAAAGCACTTCTTTTGCATAACTATTGCCCCATAGAATAAAGAAAAATTAAGCATGCAGATAAAATAATTAATTACACATTTTCTACGTTATCATCCCAACTAGCATCCTTGGTTCAATATCTTTTGACTACGTACGATTGCCAAACTAGACTCACACTTCTAGTGTGGGAATAATGTTGAAGACGGCTGGGATAGGATATACATTAAAAGTGTCATGCTCAAGACTAAGCCTGCTAGTATCACATACAGAGATGCATTTGTCTGATGGATTCCAGATGAGCTTATTGGTAGTGGATTAGGGCAGTACGACTAGCGTGATGCTAAATATTGAAGACTAGATTATTGCAACTCGCTTTTTGCGGCTGTCCTAAGTATCTTCTTTCTAAACTCCAAAAGGTACAGAACAATACTGCACGACTCATTTTCAGAACAACCAGATCCGCCCACGTCACTCCAACGTTTCATTCTCTTCACTGGCTACCTAATGAACAGAGGATCGAATACAAGTTGTCTTTTGCTTTGCTTTAAGATCGTTTCTCATCAGGCCCCCATCTATCTTTTAGAACTTCTTCCCCTTACACTCCTTCCCGCCAGCTCTCCGCTCATCTGCAGACACCCGGGTGTTCAGAATATGATGCTTCCGAACAAAGTTCAGTAGTCAGTGATCTTTCTCTTACTTGGCTCCGGTTATCTGGAACCAGCTTCCTGTTTCTGTCCGTCATTCTACCTCTGTCAGTTCTTTTAAATCTTCCTTCAAAACCGTTCTCTTCTTAAAAACAACTTTTTTTCAGTCCCATTGCCCTGATATACGACTCTGTGTGTGTGTGTGTGTGTGTGTGTGTGTGTGTGTGTGTGTGTGTGTGTGTGTGTGTGTGTGTGTGTGTGTGTGTGTGTGTGTGTGTGTGCTTGCGTGCGTGCGTGCGTGCGTGCGTGCGTGTGCGTGCGTGCGTGCGTGCGCGCGCGCGCGCGTTCGTATTGTGTACGTTGAATTTTGAATGCATTAAAGAATGTGTAAGCGCTTAGGGCCTGTGCGGTTTAAGCGCTCTAAGTATCCATTATTACTTTTATATATAGCTGATTCTTTACAACGTGTTTTTCTTTTCTTTTTTCTTTTCTTTTTCCTCTGTTCCAGGTGTATCTTCTTCTCAAAGAACAAACAAAACGTAAGCCCGGGATGAAAATTGCGTGATCCATTTCTTTCTTCTTTTTTATTTATTTTCTTTTATTACAGTAGTGTTACATGTCTTTGTGACATGTATGTAATACACAGTTCTAGCTCCCATCTAACATTGTATATGTGTCCGGGAAGAAAATTGTGTGATCCATTTAAAAGATTTTGTATTACAGTGGTGTTAGTCACTTTGTGACATCATATAATACACAATTGTCACACTTCTCACTGTAAATGAAATGAAATATAAAGTTATTACATACAGACACACACACATAAGAAGAGAAATAAAGAAAGAAAGTCTCGGGAAAAAATACTATAATTAACGCGCGCACATAATATACACGCAGACGCGCAAGTTCTGCAGTTAGCATCGATCAATATACAACTTAGGAAATAACACAATAAGCTCAATAAAACATTGTCTGTTAGAGCGTTCTTTCTACAGCCAAATAATATCAGCTGCTCTGAAAAAGAACAGTGATATAGTAGTAACCTATTAGATCTTTCAGTTCACGAGAGAGAGAAAGAGAGAGAGAGAGAGAGGAGAGAGAGAGAGAGAGAGAGGAGAGAGAGAGAGAGAGAGAGAGAGAGAGAGAGAGAGACAGAGAGACAGAGAGACAGAGACAGACAGACAGACAGACAGACAGACAGACAGACAGACAGACAGAGACAGACAGACAGACAGACAGACAGAAAGAGAGAGAGAGACAGACAGACAGACAGACAGAAGCTAAATCTGGCACTACCAAAATATGTGGCTGATTGTCTCATTTTTCGACCTCAAAAAGTACACAGGGAGGATACATTACTTTTCTAATCAACAATTATCTATTTGTTGGTAGTACATGATGTAACAGCCTGGTTTTAATCCATTTCAGCTGCGTGTCAGCAGTGGAATTAAATCACTTTGGGAATATCTTTTCCCAGTTTAAGTTGGCAAGCATTTCATTCCACCTAATTACTGCGGTCGGAATAACTTCAGGCGAAGACTGAACTGTTTCATTTCCCTTTGCAATGCTGTACCATGGCTTTGTGTCATAACCTTTAAAGTAGTCTTATGACAACATTTCCCTGGCCCCTAACGCCGTTGAGAGGCTCTGATACCGCGTTTATACAACAAATGGTTGGTCTTTGTAATAACTCGAAACTTCCTCTGAAATTCACTGACAGAAAGGACACTTATGTTCGGGTTATATTCGTATGCCTAATTAAGAAAATGGTATATTTCATATCAGTCTTTCATAAACAATGTCCTTTTGTCTCTAACAATATTAACATTGTAACAACTGCATTCTGACATGAACCCATCGACATTACTAGGGTAACATTTTGCTTTTTTATATAATGTTTCATCGCATTTCGCCAAAAAAAGCTTTGCACCCTCTGTGTAATTGCATTGGCATAATATGCCAATATGCCAATATTATATATTATATCCACTCCCCAATTTCCTTAAAAGTTAAATTAACAAAGTTTGGGTGCAAGTTCAATACAAAATCTTTAACAGTAGACTCGCTATCAGTACACCACTTCCGTGGATATTAATAATACGCGCTATCACAAAAGGTTAGAGTCACTAATTCAGAATCACATGCGACATGTGCGCAGCGAGTCTGCTCGAGAGCAGAGAATAGCACTGTATAAAAGTTATGAATAATAATAATAACTTTACTGCATCGATTCCACGTATTCAATTAATTTTCACTTTGGCCAAAATGACCTAACATCAGTCACTTTAAGTCATGTATACTCATGCGATTTACATACTACTGTCTTTCTGAGTTTCTTCTGGCCGATGTGTCTAGCAAATTAATTTGTGAACAAATGCATTATTTTTGACACTACCAAAGTTTTGAATATCGTTATTTTCCCAGAGGTGTCTTCTCTTCTAAGTATTAGTAATGGGTTTTCATGTCTATTAAAATTTTTTTATAGTTAATCTCAATAATCAACCTGTGTTTGTCGAAAATTTGATTCCTGAAAATCTTGAAGATTCCAGGATCCCAATAAAAATCCATAACCCTTAAAAATCGGAATCGAAAAAGTGTTGGTGCTTTATTCACACCTGTTTGAAATGAGTTGAAGATGGTTCTTCTCAGCTCTTTCTGTCTGGCTGGTCGGCTTTCTGTCTGTCTGTCTGTGTCTGTCTGTCTGTCTGTCTGTCTGTCTGTCTGTCTGTCTGTCTGTCTGTCTGTCTGTCTGTCTGTCTCTCTCTCTTCTCTCTCTCTCTCTCTCTCTCTCTCTCTCTCTCTCTCTCTCTCTCTCTCTCTCTCTCTCTCCCATCATACCATAATAGACACACATGTGTGTGCGCGCGTGTGTGTTTACCCCAGATGTAGCTAATTTTTATATGTATATATATATTATTATTTTTTATTATTTTTTAAAATGCTCATTATCGACTTGTTTCTCGGTTTACTGGTGTCCATTGCAACATAGTTTGTATGAATGTACATGTTCTCAACATACTGCAGTTCATTGTATCCTTAGTTAATAGTAGTTTCCCTCATGGGCGAGGGCTGGATGTAAAACGACTTCGAGTCTTCTCCACTACCCTCGTAAAATAAAGTTTATTCATTCATTGAATCATTCTCTCTCATTGTGAGTGTGAGTGTGTGTGTGTGTGTGTGTGTGTGTGTGTGTGTGTGTGTGTGTGTGTGTGTGTGTGTGTGTGTGTGTGTGTGTGTGTGTGTGTGTGTGTGTGTGTGTGTGTTTGTGTGTGTGTGTGTGTGTGTGTGTGTGTGTGTGTGTGTGTGTGTGTGTGAGTGTGTGTATGTGTGTGTGTGTGTGTGTGTGTGTGTGTGTGTGTGGTGTGTGTGTGTGTGTTTGTGTGTGTGTGTGGTGTGTGAGAGAGAGAGAGAGAGAGAGAGAGAGAGAGAGAGAGAGAGAGAGAGAGAGAGAGAGAGAGAGAGAGAGAGAGAGAGAGAGAGAGAGAGAGAGGAATACGATTGTTACGTATCTCTGCAAGATCGGTCGTCTTGAACGATATAAATTTGTTGTTTGGACGGAGTATCAGTTTACCTTGGTTCTGACACTGCGTCCTTTTCCAGCTATTATCTTTGTGGTCATCTCTAGGAATCACATTTGAATCAAATTTAACTTTTCTTTTAGTATTAATCAGAAGGTCATAAATCGATGATTTTCATTCGTGATGTGAGGCATGCCAAATTGTATGTTAATTAGCTATAAAACTGGAGAAGGTGGGAGACATTTTATGCTGTTCATGTTTTGAACCTGCATATGAATCTCTGCTGAGTTATTGTGTACACTGTGGGTTGGTGGAGGGGGGTTCACTTTTATTTGTGTTTTTTTGTTCTTATTTGTATTACAAATATGTTCGATTCCTTAGGTAACTTTTGCCATTTGCTGAAGTGATTGATTTTAAAAGTGGATTGTATTGTATTGGCTCATAACAAATCTTTACTGTGGTCAGGCTTGTGCTGCTTGCTCTATTTAGTTGTTTGTTTCTGTCTACAGGCACAGTTCACAGCAAGCACATATATGTAACACACACACACACACACACACACACACACACACACACACACACACACACACGCCGGAGGCACGCACGCACACGCACATAATACATATACACACATTCACTACCCCACACACGCACGTACGCACACACACACACACACACACACACACACACACACACACACACACACACACACACACACACACACACGCACGCACGCGCGCGCGCGCAAGCACGCACGCAGGCACGTCACCAAGGCAAAGCACGCACACACACACACACGCGTCACCACCCACACACACACACTTAATCGCATCTTCTCAAAAGCACGTACATCCAAGCTAGAAGGCACTTAAAATCATTATATATGCACACTGATGTATATGTATATATTCATGCGCACAGTTATTTTCACCTGATCTATATTACACACTCAGAAACACATGCACGTGCGTAACTGTACTAACACATTCATACGCACTAAAATAATGACGTATGTTCGCACGATGATGCTTGGTAATCATTGTATAGAATCCGCAGGTTTCTCACTGAAGACGCAGCCAAGATTCTTGTTACTTCCTATATCCTCTCACGGCTTGACTACTGCAACAGTCTCCTCAAGGGTACACCTAATTCTGTCATCCAACTCTCCAGAAAATTCAAACTTTGCCGCAAGACTCATTCTCTTGGCACCCGTCACCTACACTCAACACCTCTCCTGGAAAAACTGCACTGGCTTCCCATTTCAGAACGTATTAAGTATACAGTTGCTTGTATGTGTTTCAGTTGCTATAAATGGTTCTGGTACTGCTTATCTGTCTGAACTGCTACATCTACACTCCGTCTCGTACACACGCTCCTCTTCTGACACCCGCATGTTGGAAATCAACAATACAAACGCAAGACTCATGGCTTCCGCGCCTTCTCTTGCTTTGGACCCCACATTTGGAATTCACTCCCACAAGACCTTAGACACTGCTCAACCCTGTCATCTTTTAAAGCCAAGCTGAAAACCTTCCTCTTCTCACAGTATTTTCATCCCAACTAATATTAGCACCCAGTTTCTGCTACAGTGTGTGTGTGTGTGTGTGTGTGTGTGTGTGTGTTGTGCGTGTGTTTTTTTTTTTTTTCTCCGTATAATCAGTACTTTATGTAAATTGTTTTGGTAGGGATGTGCTCTACATGTGTATAGAATATCATATTTAGGTTAATATGTATCATGTGAGCGCTCAGGGTGTTGATGAGCGCATGATAAATGTACATTATTATTATGACGTACTTACTGAAACACTTAAAAAAGAAAAAAAAGGAGAGAAAAATGGGTCCCAGTGGGAAGTAAGATAATTATAAAAGTGCTTTAATACAATAGCGATCGAATACGCCATTCACAGATCCTATGTTACATATCAATGTTTTCCAGATTGGCTATCAATGGATTTCATTCGGATGATGGTGTTTCATAAACTATAAACTACCCGGTCACGGCGGTATCACAGAAGGAAACGTGTTATAAAGTCATCGTGAACTGAAGCCGGATCGATGCCGGCCTGTCGCAGCCTACGTGTGTACAGGTGTGTCGTGTCGCTGTGCTGTCTGGTGTGCCGTGCATACCTTACTGTGTTCAGCGAGCAAAGTACGCGAACGTATCACCTTTAACTTCCTGGTTGCTGTGCCTTTTGACAACGAGCAATCAGTCAGTACAAAATGTCCGCTGACAAGCAGGGTGGGAGTTTTTAACTCAAAGTGATCAGTGTGAGAGAGAGAAACGCTCAGTGTATGACTTTGTCAGTTACTCACAGACAAGTGTTCTTTTCGTTATACAATGGTGCTGTTTTGTGTAACATTTTGTTTCCTGATTCACCCGTACTTAACCATAGGTGAGTTGTTTTCTCCTCTTTCTAAAAACGGGCTTCTGATTGTTTATGTAGTTTATCTGCGGTCTCTCTACTTTGCTCTCTCTACTTTGCTCTAGTTATACTTTACGGTCGGTTTATGAGTCCCCCCCCCCCCCCCCTCCTCTCGTGTTTCCTTTGCTCACTGAATATTTATAGGACTGGGGAGCAGATGAGGAAGAACAGTCTGTAGGCAGCAATGAGAATGAAGCCATGCTGTGCAGTGACAATCTCTGCCGTTGGATATAATACAATATTTTCTAAAAGGTAATGAACAAATGAATGAATGGCTACGGAAGGCAAGCAAAAAAGTGGGATCAATATTAAAATATAAATGAAAGCAGAGAAATCCTGTTTAGGCGTAATCAGTTTATGGATAGCCTTCCTTCAACAAGAGGGACCTGTGTATGAAGTATGATAGAAATGTGACCGCCCTGTTGAGACATGAGAAACAGTGTAGATCACGTGGGTTCCAAATATGTACGTGCACACGAGTGTGTTAGTGTGTGGGTGTGCATGCGTGTGTGGGTTTCTCAGATAGTGCATGTACAGACTGCAAGGTGTCACCACATGTGCAGCTAGAAACTCGGTGTTGCCAGACGTGATTTGAACAGGGCCTAGATGCATCATGAGCAAATAAAGTTGACGGCGGACAGACGCTAATCCCGATTTCCTAAAGAGTTCATTAGTTCCGCTCTCCTTCTACATGTACGAGTCGTCAGTAGCTACAGAGATATCTATTGCCTTGTGCTTATTTTAAATTGGGAAAGACCCTTGTTTTACCAACAATGCAACACGTGTGACGTCAAAAACCCGAAACTGATTGGACACCGCACGACAACGGTTCACGCCCCCCAACAATGTGCTTGAGGAAGGGGGGGGGGGGGGGGGGGAGAAATACACACGAAGAAATAGTTCCAAGTTCGGGGCAATTGTCGCATATGTCAGTGACCCTGTGACCCCTGCCCACACGAGGTTGTCTTGTCTCCTCCTCGCCGTATGTGTTGATTATGACGGGTCTTGATGCGAGAGTCAAAGTTTTCTTCAGTAATTTGTGGTCTTCAGTGGTACGTGGGATGGCCTCTGTCCGTACAAGTGTTCGTTTTCTCCTCAGCAGTAGCCTTTGTCGGTGACGGCTGTATCTGAGCCGCCATTTTCATACAGGGTTGTGGTGCCTAAATGTAGAACAATGAGGCTATAAATTTAAACGCGATTAGGCCGGCCGGATAGTTCTATCTGCGCTTTGAACATGCTGATTTTTTTAAATGTCGGCACAGTTTAGAAGATAAACGCGATTAAAGGCGCTATTTGCTCATCGTGCGTATGGGCCCTGATGTTCTTTCGGGTGTGAGCGGGGAGGTTACTTTAACCACGACTAGGATTTCCTAGAGGACTGTGTTGTCTGCCAGTGGCAAGGCAGTAAATCAAAGGACTGCCTGTTGTGCAAAACTAAACAACCCTTCCTGTCAAAAAGTCGTAAGAGGGAGACAGTCTACGCCTGCTTCTGGTGGAACAGTCAGTGAGGCGTGTGTACCGGAGACAAAAGTGTGGCGGGCAGCTGGGAGTCTGTCAGAGCTGTGCATGAAAACTGCAGTAGGTCTGCATGCATCAGGTTTTGTTTGACTAAATTTACTGCAAGACTTGCTTCAGTGACGTATAGTGCTGTATTAAGAACGGAATGTTGGTTGGCAGTGTTTCAGTTATCATCATCATCATCATCATCATCATCATCATCTGTCACTATTGTCATCATCAACACTATCCCCCTCACCGCCGATTACAATTTCATGTCATTCTGTTTGATGCCGTGGTGGCGACAGCAATGTTTCTGTTCCCGTGATGCTGTCCCAGTGTTTGTACGGTTTCTGTGCTGAGCGCTCCGTTAAAACGTAAAGTTAATGAAACATTTGTCACAGTCTGATTTACCTAACTGAACATGAATTACATGACCACAGTGTACGTTTGTGCTATTTTAGTTTTCTTCAGCAAAGTACACCACAGTAGGCCTGCAATAACTTATCAACTGGCTCCCATTAGTAATGGTCTTTGACTGCATACTGAGGAGAAAGAAAAGCGAAAGGTTACAGGCCTATATGCACATGTTTGACCCTGACCCCTTGATTCCCGTGTTCCAGCCGTGACGCTGTCGCCGTGTGGCACGGACAACACGCTGGAACTGGTGGAGAACACAGCCAGTAACCAGGTCACCTGTACCGGCCTCACGGCCAGTGACAATGCCGTGTGGAGAGTGCTGCTTCCAGCAGACAACCATATTGCCATTTGTGCAGCACCACCAGGCAGCTCCGGCCCCTACACGTGCGTCAATTACATCAAGCCTCCTTTCACGGCCAGCCGGACAGTCAGTGACCGGACCGCCCTCACAGTGGACACGACGGATGAAGCGACGTACGGGGTTGTGTTCAAGGGAACCACTCTCGTCTGTCGAATCGACACACAGACCAACGACCAGGGGGATCAGTGTCGGATGGATCTTGTCTGTGAGTGCAGCCGTCTTTTCTTTTTGCTTCTTTGATTAATTTGTCCTTTTATTGTTTTCCGTGATTCTTTGTTTGTTTGTTACTTTCTGTTACCATTTATCTCTTGTTTTTTTTAGAACCTTCTCATTGTTGGTTTAGTAATTCTTCGGTGTGTGTGTGGGGGGGTAGTTTTGTATTTTTCCTTTCATATAATTGTTCTTATAATAGCTCTGTCAATGAAATATTATTATGATTGCTTTTATAAAGCACTATATCTGCTGTCGAGCTGACTCACTGCGCTCTCTTCGCTTGTGCTTCTGAATGAGTGAAAGTAGCTTTTTAATAGCGCGTTTTCGAATAACCACCGAGGTGATGTTTGGTTGTTACATGGTTGGTGCCACGTGAAACTGTTGTCATCTCGGCGCATGTTCTGTGTACTCGATACAACCATGCAACAGGGTACAGTATCACTTCATTCGAAGCCACTTTTGTTGGGTACATAGTTATGCGTTCAGCTATAACCTGCCACCCGTGTTTTTGCGGAATGACCCGGATCATTTACGCGCTACTGCGGTAAGACGGGGGTGGAACGGATACAGAAATGAGAGTCAGCACAGTCAGTTAACAACGGAGAAGAAAATTCTCCCGCCGGTCCTGCCGGGACTCGAACCCGAGATCTTCCGATCGCGAGTCCGTCTCTCTACCACTGAGCTACCCCGCTCCCCGACCAACCATCGTTATTATGATTATTATCATTACAATTATAAGTTATATACCTAAGCCATAAGCAGACTATGTCGAGTCCCAGAGAGAGAGAGAGAGAGAAAGAGAGGGGGGGGGGGAGAGGGAGAGAGAGAGAGAAAGAGAGAGAGAGAGTTGTGGCGGTGCTCTTGATAAACCAATATTAATTCCCTGACGTCTGGAACGCATCCTTGCCTGTACGGTCAACTAGTTAGAAGTTATTAACACTGAATCCAAACATCAGGCAACTTACTTCCACTCAGGTCTGGCTGACATCCCATGTAATTGTGTGTGCTGGTAAGCACAGCTCCGTGACTCCGTTTGGGTTGTTGTATACATAGATATGTTCATTTACACGTGCCCTCCGTAGTTACTGCCTTAACGCAGCAGAACTAACGGGGTAACCTAGTATCCATCGAATGCAGAACCGTTCTGACGAACTCACGGAATTTTGATCCCCACGTGCTGCCCCTGACACGGAGACAATGAAGTAAACGAATACGAGGTCGGCGAGACAAAAGGACGTCTGTCACAGGACAGCTAGGCACGCAGCATACTGGTGCATCATCATAAGCCACAGTGTCTTGCGAAAACACTGGGTGCTATCTTCAATGTCAATGTCACAGCGAGGGCTTATATGATCAATATATGGCTCTTTCGATTGCCTGTGTTGCACTAATACATACATAATCAATGTATGGCTCTTTCGATTGCCTGTTCTGATCTAATACATACATAATCAATGTATGGCTCTTTCGACTGCCTATAACTAATACATACATGATCATTGTATGGCTCTTTTGATTGCATATTGTGAACTAATGCTTGCTTGGTCACCAAACGCATCTTCATAGTAGACTAGCGTAACAGTGTGTCTTGCAAAAAGACTGGATTGCTATGTTCAAGCTCAAGGTCACAGCGAAGATTCAAACTTTCAGTTAGTGATTGTGTGGACAATATCTTCTATATCCACACTAAGTCTTGTTATGATGATGCATCGTCAAAGGTCGGAGTGTTGTGTAAAAAATCGCTTCGCTATTTACGGGTCACGTTCATAGTGAGGGCTCATATAATTCAAATATGACCGTTTCTACTGTACTTCGTAACTGCTTATCCATCCACATCAAAATAGACAGGTTCCCTGATGAGATCAAGCCTGGTGTGAAGGCTATGGTCGACGGAACGAAAAAGACCGACACGCCACGAATCTGACAAGGGTCTAGAAAGAAAGAACGGAAATTGGAGAATGAAATAAAACGTTTCAAAACATTTAATCAGGAAACAAGAAAGACAGCAGGAAAATAAACAAAGGCCCAACTGTTAGTAATAGCGCCGGAGCGTTGTCCTTGGAGAATTGAACTGGGAATGTTTCTAAGTCCTGTGGGCACCTTACAAACATCTCACTTCCACATGACCAGCCGTCACCTTCAACTTCAGTCCTTTTTTCCATGTCACTGCGGACGACTAGTGAGACATCCATGTTGTCTGGTTTGTGTCTCGGCCATCCCCGGCAACATGAGGTGTGATGTTAGTGTTGTCTGGTTTGTGTCTCGGCCATCCCCGGTGTCACAAATTTGCCTCACCCTTTCCTTAGGAGAAAAGATGAAACAACCGACCCGTTCCTAGAACAGGTTAGAATGGAAGAGAATACACATTCACTCTAATGCAAACAGCCAAAGGACGATATTCACAGTTTTATTTCCATGGAATGCGGGGTGAAAGTTTAAGGTTACTAGCATAATTATAGGACTAGACACTTCTGAAAGGAGCTCGCCCTGGCTCATAATTACAGGCTAAATTTCATCATATGGCGATTGACGCTCTGCCACTAGTCTTTCACACCAGAAGACATGATTGACTCATCTGCACAGGTGAATAGCTAGATGCCGTCCAGGTACGGGTCTCGTGAGTTATAGTTACGCTAAAAACGGACAGGCAGAGAAGGATCCTGTCGAGGAACTGGGGTCGTGCGCGTGCCCTCGCTGAGTCGTTCTTCGGAGCCAGGGGATGGGACAAAACCCGCAGAGAAGCAGTGTCAACAATCCCACTTACACCTGAAAACCCAGGCCCCAGTATGTGGGAGCCATCAGAGTGAAACACAGTCACTGTCGAGCAGCACGGCCTGTGCATCACGGAGGGGCTGTAGAGCAAAATGGGTTATAAGTTACTAAGAGAAATAGCACGCAGGCGGTGTGATGTCCATGTTGTGTGGTTAACCGTGTGTCAGCCATCCCAGTCAACACGAGGTGTGATGTCCATGTAGTATAGTTTGTGTCTCAGCCATCCCAGTCAACACGAGGTGTGATGTCCATGTTGTGTGATTAACTGTGTCTCCGCCATCCCAGTCAACACGAGGTGTAATGTCCATGTTGTATGGTTTGTGTCTCAGCCATCCCAGTCAACACGAGGTGTGATGTCCATGTAGTATAGTTTGTGTCTCAGCCATCCCAGTCAACACGAGGTGTGATGTCCATGTTGTGTGATTAACTGTGTCTCCGCCATCCCAGTCAACACGAGGTGTAATGTCCATGTTGTATGGTTTGTGTCTCAGCCATCCCAGTCAACACGAGGTGTGATGTCCATGTAGTATAGTTTGTGTCTCAGCCATCCCAGTCAACACGAGGTGTGATGTCCATGTTGTATGGTTAACTGTGTCTCCGCCATCCCAGTCAACACGAAGTGTGATGTCCATTTTGTGTGGTTAACTGTGTCTCCGCCATCCCAGTCAACACGAGTTGTGATGTCCATGTTGTATGGTTTGTGTCTCAGCCATCCCAGTCAACACGAGGTGTGATGTCCATGTTGTGTGGTTTGTGTCTCAGCGATCCCAGTCAACACGAGGTGTGATGTCATTGTTGTATGGTTTGTGTCTCAGCCTACCCAGTCAACACGAGGTGTGATGTCAGTGTTGTATGGTTTGTGTCCCAGCCATCCCAGTCAACAGGAGGTGTGATGTCCATGTTGTGTAGTTTGTCTCTCAGCCATCCCAGTCAACACGAGGTGTGATGTCAGTGTTGTATGGTTTGTGTCTCAGCCATCCCAGTCAACACGAGGTGTGATGTCAGTGTTGTATGGTTTGTGTCTCAGCCATCCCAGTCAACAGGAGGTGTAATGTCCATGTTGTGTAGTTTGTCTCTCAGCCATCCCAGTCAACAGGAAGTGTGATGTCCATGTTGTGTGGTTTGTGTCTCAGCCATCCCAGTCAACAGGAAGTGTGATGTCCATGTTGTGTGGTTTGTCTCAGCCATCCCAGTCAACAGGAAGTGTGATGTCCATGTTGTGTGGTTTGTGTCTCAGCCATCCCAGTCAACAGGAAGTGTGATGTCCATGTTGTGTGGTTTGTCTCAGCCATCCCAGTCAACAGGAAGTGTGATGTCCATGTTGTGTGGTTTGTGTCTCAGCCTCCCAGTCAACAGGAAGTGTGATGTCCATGTTGTGTGGTTTGTGTCCCAGCCATCCCCGACAACACCAGGTGTGAAGTCCATGTTGTGTGGTTTGTGTCCCAGCCATCCCCGACAACACCAGGTGTGAAGTCCATGTTGTGTGGTTTGTGTCCCAGCCATCCCCGGCAACAGGAGGTGTGATGTCCGCTACAACGCCGGCACCGCCTCGTCCTGGACACTGACAGTCAACTGCACCGTCAGCGGAGCCTACTCCTTTCTCAACAGATACAACTGTCAACTCGTTCAGGTACGACCCGACATGATCTTTCTTGTTAGAAGGAATCGCGTTTGCATGCGAGGCATTTCCTTACATGGCATTGTCCCTGAGCGTAAGGTTTTATTTCTGTCCTTGCTTCCCCATTTCTATTTTATTACCACACACCGGGTGATTGGGGATGGAAACATTGGCTGTCTTTACACTTGCAGTTCGGACTGAAAACAAGTTAGGCAGATTTTGTTTCAAAATGATATCACACACATACACCACACACACACACCACACACGCACGCACGCACGCACGCACGCACGCACGCACGCACGCACGCACGCACGCACGCACGCACGCACGCACGCACCACACCACACACACACACACACACACACACACACACACACACACACACACACACACACACACACACACACACAGGGGGAAAGAGAAGGTTGTGCGCGTTTTCAAAGTTTTCCAAATATTTGCTCTTAATATTCCTTATTCAGACGTCTCCGAGTTCATCTGACCTTGGTTCTGTTGTCGACATGGCGGTAACCCCCACTGGCAAGTACAAGACGGGTACTTGTGACGTCACAGTCCCTTTCCGCCACACCAACGGTACCTACAGTTACAAAATGGTCGTCACCCCGGGCAGAGTGGACGTTCCTGCAGGCTTTGGAACGGGACCCAGCTTACAGATCAGTATGTGATGTTTGAACCCTTTTCCTGACGGTGAATCTGTACTGCCGATGCAATTTCCACACGAGAATGTCTCGAAGACAGTTTCGGTTAACATGAAATGTTCATCATTACAAAGGGATATCCACATAAACAATGATATACGACTAATGTACTGCTTTATACGCTATTTATCCACAGTGGAGCACATAGTGCATTACAAAGCAAAAAAACAAACTTAGTCAAACCAGACACACGCACACACACACACACACACACACACACACACACACACACACACACACACACACACACACACACACACACACACACACACACACACAATCAAACACGTGTACAACGCACACGCGCGCACATACACATACGTACACGCACACGTACACACTGATGCGCACGCGCACACATACACGCACACAAACACTGACGCGCACGCACACAGTCACATGGGAACGCATGAAAAATTCCTGAAATCAACAAGAGGCCACACGGTGGTCTGCAGACAAGGGGAAGTATTTTGCCACTGACGTCATAATATGACGTACTGCAGGCAGGGAATGCATTAGCGTTCATTTGTATGGTTACTCTGTAATACCGTGATTCCCGCCATTAACCAAACCTGCCATTGGAAATTATTCTGGTTGAATAACACAATAAGTTTCATCAGACAGTAGGTGCTTATTTTAGCTGCTACCTACAGCCAGACTGGTATCGAGAGTAAAATGTCAAAATGCCCAGCAGCAGTGTGGCCGATTTAGATTCGTGCTTGACTAGCTTGTTACACCCGTGTTGCCGAGTACGCATCCTTATATATATATATATATATATATATATATATATTTTATATATATATATATATATATATATATATATATATATATAAGATGACTAACTAATATCGTACCCAGTTTCTGCTACAGTCAGTCTGTGTGTGTGTGTGTGTGTGTGTGTGTGTGTGTGTGTGTGTGTGTGTGTGTGTGTGTGTGTGTGTGTGTGTGTGTGTGTGTTTGTAGTGCGTTTTTGTTTTGTTTTGTTTTTATAATACTTTATGTAAATTGTTTTGGTAGGACTATGCTCTACATGTGTATAGAATATCATATTCAGGTTAATATGCATTATGTGAGCGCTCAGGGCGTTAATGAGCGCATGATAAATGTACATTTTATTATTATTACTTATATGGGTTTAATATATATATATATATATATATATATATATATATATATATATATATATATATATATAATGGATGGCATGGGGGACAACAGAAGCCGAAATGAACTCTTTGTAAACAGTTTGTTCGGTCGTACAGTTCGTGTTTTTTATTCATCGAGTTGAAGTCACAGGTATCTTAAGAATCGTGTGAACTTTGTTTTACCCACGTCCAGTCCTAAAAAAAAAAAAAAAAATCCCGAAAATTTGAAACTCAGCCGAACGTTTTGTTTAATTATTTTTTTGATAATATATATATATATATATATATATATATATATATATATATATATATATATATATATATATATATATATATATATATATATATATATATTTATTTTTTTGTCAATTTTTTAATATATATATATAATTTTAGATCGATAGAGTTTGTTTAGGTTGTATTGGATCATGGGCATGGTAGGTGATGCAGGTCGGTGTTGCCTTTTGCTGCATGTTGATCCCGTCTATTCACAAAGAATACCCAAATAAAATAAAATAAAATTGTCATATATATATATGTTTTGTTTTGGTCTGCGTGTTTTGTATGGGATGTTTTGTTCCAGTCCGGCCATATACCCCCACCATCACCACCTGCAGTCCCAATGGAACGGTGCCAGCCAACATATATATATATATATATATATATATATAGAGAGAGAGAGAGAGAGAGAGAGAGAGAGAGAGAGAGAGAGAGAGAGAGAGAGAGAGAGAGAGAGAGACGGTATAACAAAGTCCAAGCATGTTTTGTATTGGAAAGCTTTTACACCGAATTTTCACCCTTGAGGCCTTTGTCAAGGCCTGCCCGGTCGGCTTGACTGATTTCTAGTCACAGAGAGCCTTGCTCTTCTGTGTGTGTGTGTGTTATATATATATATATATATATATATATATATATATATATATATATATATATATATATATATATATATATATATAATTTCAGATCGATAGAGTTTGTTCAGGTTGTACTAGATCATGGGCATGGTAGGTGAATCAGGTAGGTGTTTCCTGTTGCTGCACGTTGATCCTGTCTATTCACAAAGAATCAGTTGGGCAACTCCCCTATGCATATGCTTCCTGTTTTGTGACAAAAAAAGCAACAGACAACCGACCTATTTTTTGTTGTTGTTGTTGTTGTTCTGTACGTTTTGCTCTGCATGATTTTTAGTTTGTTTTTGGTGTTGTTTTTGTGAATGGTTTGTTCCGCTTGTGTTGTTCCGTGTGTTTTCTTCTGCGTTTGTTTTGTTCTGCATGTTTTCTTCTTCGTGTTTCTTTCCGTATATTTTCTCCTGCGTGTTTTGTTCTGCGTGTTTTGTTCCCTATGTTTTATTCTGCGTGTTTTGTACCGGATGTTTTGTTCCAGGCCGGCCATCCGCCCCCACCATCACCACCTGCAGTCCCAATGGAACGGTGCCAGCCAACACCGCTGTCAGCTGCACGTGCACCACCAGCTCTGTGGGACAGCCGCAAGGTCGTCTGAAGTGGGTCAAGGTCGCTGATGGTAGCCAGATCACTGCGGGTGGTTACGGCAGCACGACCCTACAGATGACGCCACAAACCCTGACGCTGAGTGACCATGGCGTCAACAAGTTCCGCTGTGACGTGGACTGGGTAGTGAACGTCACAGGAGAACGCTTCACAGCCAGTGTTGGATGTGAGTGACCTGGGAGATGATCAGGAAAATCCGTTTGGTCATTTTTTTTGTAGCCACCGAGCCAAATCAGAATTATGATCCGCTTCTTCTTGACAGCAGCCATGAAAGAGTGTGAAATCCGTATTTGATTGCCTAATAAAGGAGATGAGGTGGAAACACTTGTCTTGATAATTACAACAGGTGTACGATTTATTGACGGAGAGATAGTACTTCTTGTCTTCAACAGGACCATTGTATTTTGTTTCAGTCGTTTCTTGTGGGCACACATTTTCATTTAATCATACATTTGTATTACGTGTTCTAATCACACATTTGTATTACGTGTTTGAATAACAAATTTGTATTACGTGTTCTAATCACATATTTGTATCGCCCTGATATAACCGCACTGGTTGACTGGGCGTAAAACATCAATTTACTTACTTACTTACACTCATTTGCATTACGTGTTTCAATCACAATTTGTATTACATGCTGTAATGCCACATGTATTAAGCACGTGTGTGTTCAAGCGTATGTCTGCTTACGTTTCAGACCCACCCAGCCAGGTCTCTCTGACACTGAACGGTAACCAAGGCAACGAGGTGGTGCATGAAACCCAGAGTGTGACGTTTGTCTGTGCTGCCGGCGATGGCCGACCCACACCCACAGTGAGGCTGGTTAGCCGAGCCAACGGGACGGAGGTGCACAGCGAGTTGTCCCCCCTGACGTACAGTGTGATGGCGATGTGTGAGGACAGCGGTGTGTATGTCTGTACAGCCCGCAATGGCATGGGGACCCAGGAGGTCAGCGTCACCGCCAGTCTCACTGTGCAATGTGAGTGTGCGGAAATAGTATCGGTCTGGTTGTACTTTTATCTCCTCTTTTTCCTTTCATTGCGGGGGGTGGGGGTGGGGCTGGGGCTGGGGGTGGATGCGTTGTTTGGTTGAGTGCATGGACTCATGAGCGTGGCTGTAAATGTGTACGAAGTTTGTGAGCGTGTTTGTTTGTGTGTGAAGGGGCGGTGGGGGTAGGCACTTGTTTACAGACATGTAATGATAATAAAAGAAAATTGTCAAAAGTGTGCGACAGTTAGTTTTTGGACTTTAAAGTCCCGTTAACCGCATAGGGTCACCTCAGGACAACTACGTGTGTGTGCTGACATGCATTATTATGTGTGTACCTGTGCGAGCATGTGTGTGTCTGTGTCCAAACTTGTGCACTTTGCTACCATGTCTGGAACGCAGGTTCCCCTCCAGGAGATGAAGATGTCGGTGAGGTTTTCAACTGGTCGCCGTGTGAATCGTATGTACCCTTTCCTGTTTCACTTGTTTGCTGTTACAAATCTCATTCTACATGTCTGCAACACAGGCTCCCCTCGAGGAGATGAAGATGTCGGTGAGGTGACTTTCCACGCTGATCCAGTGTCTGTCCGCTTTGACGTCACAGCGTTCCCAACGCCAACGGAAGTGACCTTCACCTTCCTGGGGTCGTCAGCAAACGGCACTGGCAGCCCCCAGACGGAGCCAGACGGCATCAGACTGGAGGGTGTCTGTGGGTCGCACAAGGCCGTAGTGTTCAGGTCCACGTGCTTTGTCATCGTGTCCAACGTCACCACACACAGAGCAGCGGGGTTCTATCGGGTCACGGTGACCAACACGCAGGGCAGTGCTCACTTCCGCTTGCGGGTCAAGTATAAAGGTAGGTCAGAGTTGGCAGGTCAAATATAAAGGTAGGTCAGAGTTGGCAGGTCAAATATAAAGGTAGGTCAGAACTTGCAGGTCAAATATAAAGGTAAGTCAGAGCATGCAGGTCAAATATAAAGGTCGGTTGGAGGTTGCAGCCCGAGTTTTTTTAGTTTTTTCCAGTGCACATTAAAATTTCCTGGCTGAGTCAAGGAAAGCTGTGTCTATCCAGACTTGGTTTCCACCAGGATCACAGAAATCACACAGCGGTGGGCGTACAACGCTGATGGTCCATGCTCAAGATTTCGTTTGCATGGACATAATTATCAAGGGACGAGTTTTTACAGGGTTCTCACAAGAGGGTGGTCATAGCTGAAGGGCACATTTACATGGGCATAGCAATCAGGGGAAAGATTTCAACAGGCGTCTTACAAGGTGTTTGGTCTCTTATTAGGGATTTCGCTGTACACCTATCCACTCGTCCAAGATTTAGCAGTTGTTACGGGTAAGCAACGTAGATTCTAATGTCCTGTCAACGGTGTATAAAGTACCATCTGTACTATTCACTGCACTATTCCTTTGCAGAGGCAGGAGACACTACCACCGATGGAGCCACGGCTGAACTGCAGTCTTACTTTGGTGAGGCTGTGGGCTTGGGTGTGGTCCTGGCCGTGATTGTCATTGTAAATGTCATCGTCATTGTCGTCATTGTCTTTTGGTTGAAGAGACGCCAATGGTTGCTGCCTTGTGCAGGTACTCTGGATTTGTAATGCGAGTGATCTGTGATACGCTGCCCGTCTGTATGTTTGGAGGGATCCTCTCTCTCTCTCTCTCTCTCTCTCTCTCTCTCTCTCTCTCTCTCTCTCTCTCTCTCTCTCTCTCTCTCTCTCTCTCTCTCTCTCTCAAATGCCTGTCGATATTCATCTTCAGATACGTTTTCGTATCATGAATGGTGCAAAATGTCCTATAAACATTAAAGCTGTAGCTAGTCTCAACATGGGAATGCCATTCTTGTCATCGACAAGCAATTTATCTTTCACGAAAAACATGTGTCGTTAGTTTGTTGTTTTTCTTGCTCATAGGCATATTTATAGTATATACTGTGAGGTGGTAGGTCATCCACCTGCACCCCTTCATGAGGGACAATGGCCTAAATGAATAAATCTTCCGTATCCCTCTCTCTCTCTCTCTCTCACACACACACACACACACACACACACACACACACACACACACACACACACACACACACACACACACACACACATGCACGCACGCACGCACGCAAGCATGCACACAACACACACAACACACACACACACACACACACACACACACACACACACACACACACACACACACACACACACACACACACACACACACACATACACACCCCAAATCAAAGCAGAATATCTTCGATATATCCTTAGGAATCTCTGTGTATGTCGTTTTGGTTGGTTTGTTTGTTTTAGAGACTAGCCAGCTTCATCGCACTGCTTCTAAAGAGTAAGTTTTGAGTGCTTATTCAGTATTATTTGAAAATAGATTAAATACTCATTCGTGTAGTTCATTGTGCTCTTGTATATCAGTTCTTTAATTAAATGTGTGTTTGGCTTTATGTGGTCTGCTGGCTGAACCCCCCCCCCCCCCCCCCATTGTAGTGGTTGTTGTCGTTATATATACATATGTGCATCAGTTTGAATGGAATTTAACCGAAACAGAAAAATGACCACTAAGGCGTGTTGATCCATGCTTAAATCTGCTGCATGTTGATTCTGTTTGTGCTGCCCAACTTTTGAGTTATCTCCCTTTCGTTCGTCACGAGGCGACCCTGTGCGGTCCACGGGGCATTATCATCCTACAACCAATGAACTGTCTTCGCTCTTCGTCAGATTAGCTAACTGCCTTTATAACTAGGTCCAGTCGCAAAACTCCCACCTCTTCAAACAACATTTTGACCTGTTACAACTTCTTTTGAGTGTAATATTTTTTTGGAAATGTGTGTGTGTGTGTGTGTGTGTGTGTGTGTGTGTGTGTGTGTGTGTGTGTGTGTGTGTGTGTGTGTTGTGTGTGTTGTGTGCGTGCTTGCGTGCGTGCGTTCGTGCATGTGTGTGTGTGTGTGTGTGTGTGTGTGTGTGTGTGTGTGTGTGTGTGTGTGTGTGTGTGTGTGTGTTTCAGTCCGCAAGCAACAGAGCGAGCTCTAACGAAGACAGAAACCTGCAGTCAGCCAGCTCCAACTGAAGGTTTGTCTGTAGGGCACTATTGACGTGGATGCACTATTGACGTTTTTTTGTTGTTGTTTTTTGTTTTATTTTCGATTTCTTTTTTGTCAATGTAAAGGAGTACGCCGATAGTAACTTCAAATATGACAAAACAGGAAATAAATAGTGAACGTGTTGTAATCATATTTGACTGTAAGGCTTTCGTTGAAATTGTACACGCTCTGACAGTCGGTGAACATATACTTTGATTGGTTAGCTGATGACAGTATTAGTAATGGTATGTTTTAATCAGACTATATTTTAAACACTCACTTTTCAGACACGGGCAGTGCGTGGCCAAGAGGACCTTACGACAGCCTTCAGATGTCGGACACTGGACTGAGGTCTGTCTACTCTGAGATGGGACCCAGTGAAGGCCGTGACACCAGATCAGCTTCCTGTGGTGCGTCATCACTGTCCAGCAGGAACCTACAGTCTGAATTTATTTGGCTTCTTTCTTGCTTCGTTACCTCCTTTTCTTTCCATCAGCCTCGAAAGCATGAGTAATAAATACAGAGGACCAGAGCGTCATTCGTTTCACACTACGGATTTTCTCGCTTTTATAGATGCCCCGTTCTTGTTTATTTATTTCCTTTTGGATAAGCTTCTTTTTTTCTTATCTTTCTTTCGATGGTCGGTTGGTTAGTTTGATGTCGGTTAAGGGGTGGATTTTGGGGTGGGTGTGAGTGTCATGGTGGGTGGGGCGGCTGCTATTCATATGGGCTTGAACCAGAAAGAATGGCTCTTCGTTTTCAGCCCTCTCGCTGCGATGCTTATAGACTGTTTCAGTCTGAGTGGCTGCTGTGTGCTAGACCTACATTACGAAATATTCAATGACCACAATAAAGTAATAAAAGCAGATTTAGTAAGTCACGGTAATAGTGTTTCTGTTACTGTCCGTTCCTGCTTGCTGTGACGTACCTTCCATTCTGTTTTGCAGACGCGGAATATGAAAACACTCCTCGCTGACAGCTGGTGTGGCAGCAGTGGACTGTGTGGGGACTTTGGCGGTTAAGAAATTAAGTTATCAAGCCTAACATTATACGAACAAAGACATATAAGTTTGAATTTTTACGACTTAATATTTCTCAAAAATAGATCGCAACTTCATAAGCACGCACGCACGCACTCTCTCTCTCTCTCTCTCTCTCTCTCTCTCTCTCTCTCTCTCTCTCTCTCTCTCTCTCTCTCTCTCTCTCTCTCTCTCTCTCTCTCTCTCACACACACACACACACACACACACACACATATACACACATGCGCGTGCGCCAAGTATAGAAAGTGGAACCCCACCCCCACACCCACCCCATTCACCCCGCAAAAAAGTAATACAGAAAACCAAATACCTTCGTGCAAACTTACTGCAAAAATGCTGGATAAGCGTAGGTGCGAATGGATGGATGGAGAGGTGGTGAGAGGACGACTAGAGAATGACGGGAACGTCTCAGAACGAGGCTCAAACATAAAGCGGTTGACTTAAACTACTCATTTTATTATGTTCTAATAGCTCCGTAAGTGCGGCGTTTAGAGGGGACAATCGTTCCAGCTAGACTTGGTGGCGTTAATTTTAATATAAAAACACACAGTACTAACAACTCTCTGTCTCTCTCTGTCTCTTTCTGTCTGTCTGTCTGTCTGTCTGTCTGTCTGTCTGTCTGTCTGTCTGTCTGTCTCTCTCTCTCTTCTCTCTCTCTCTCTCTCTCTCTCTCTCTCTCTCTCTCTCTCTCTCTCTCTCTCTCTCTCTCTCTCTCTCTCTCTCTCTCGGTCACACACACACACACACACTCTCTCTCTCTCTCTCTCTCTCTCTCTCTCTCTCTCTCTCTCTCTCTCTCTCTCTCTCTCTCTCTCTCTCTCTCTCTCTCCTCCCCACACCACACACACACCACACACACACACACACACACCACACACACACACACACACACACACACACACACACACGCACACACACAGGGTCCAACAGCATCACTGCAATATTATTTAACACTTCAAACACTTGTGTACGTGTTGTTTTCGCTAACACTGCAAAACGCCTATACAATTATATAATAATAATAAGAAGAATGCTAGACTTCCTGCCAAGAGCTTAAACTGAATTTTGTAAGTCTTTATAAATAACCTGGTCTGCCTTGACTGGTATGGGTTAAAACATATCTCGGTTTATAATCACTTATGAGCTCTGCTTGAGCGAAACGCGTCTGATGGAGACCAAGACAATATCTGACCTTTCCAGGTTCAAGTCTTCTGCTAGTCACTTAATAGTGATACAACGTACTCTCCTGTTTTCGGGGGCCTAATTCCTATAGCACTAGCTGCACCTTTGCATACAGAATTGAATCGGACCCGGAAATTGGCTTATGCTCCAAAGTCGGTTTTCTTTGAAGGGAATAGCTTCCGTCTTCTTTGTTTATTTGTTTGTTTGAGTGTGCGAACAGCTTTTAAAAGTAATGCTTAACCATCAGTTGTAAAAGCACATAACGTACAGAATCGCGTTCATCAAAACGAGTGTGTTACTCTCCGTTTCTGTTGCATTTAAAGGAACAACCTCTGTTATCTTTCTGTTGCGTTTGCACAGGAACGCGCGTGGATAAGTTCGATCTTTGTCTTGGTGTAGAGGAACAGTAGAACAATGTGCAATGCTGTTGGTACGGTCACAATTCAGTAGGTTCCTCAACTGAATATGTGTGTATGTGTGTCAAAACGAATGTGCTCCAGATAACACCCGGAAGTGAAATGCCTGATTGCGGATCTCGCACAGTGAAGACTGAGTAGGCCTACATGTGAATGTTTCCTAACGCCTCTTCGTGTTTGACGTACAAGTCGAAGATGAGTGCTGTCTTTGCTCTTCATCACTTGTGTGTCTGGTATGTAATGAAATAAAGTGTGTGTGTGTGTGTGTGTGTGTGTGTGTGTGTGTGTGTGTTGTGAAAGAGAGAGAGTTTCCGTGTGTGTGTGTGTGTGTGTGTGTGTGTGTGTGTGTGTGTGTGTGTGTGTGTGTGTGTGTTGGGGGACGGGGGGACGTTCGTGGCAGCTGGTGTGTGTGTGTGTGTCGACGTGCGTGTGTGCATATGTCGGCGCAGGTCGGCATTAGTGCTGATGCAACTAATGCAACCTGGAAAATATAAACACGGAATGAGGTCGTCCGATGTGTGTTCATTTTCTCGTGGATTCTACTGTGCTTCTGTTGCCGAATACTGCAATGATTTCCTGGATGATTATCAACTGCTTTCATAACACCGCGTGTGGGTTTCTGACAACCCGTTTAAAACCAACACGAAACACGCTCGCACAGTGTCCTACTTCCAAACGTTTACAGCCGCCATTGAAATCTTCGAAGCGTGCGCCGTCTCACTGAATGGAATCGGGAGCAGAGGGGTTACTGTGTTAGGAGTGTAGGGTGTGCAGGTTTGTCTACAACGTTGACGCTTGCTGGGGTATTGCGTTTCGCTGACATAGGCCTGTTAGAAAACACCGTGAGGCACAATTGCTCGGTGTCAATCAAGAAACGGTACACATCAACTGCGAAGGTTCTGCGAAAACTCCCATTGCAATTGGTATGTGCGATGGATAAGAGAAGAACAAAATTCTGTAACATTTCCTCTGCAAAGTCTCCACACAACTTTATCTCTGTGTGTAGCAGACACCTTTGCTTGTTACACCCCCTCCCTGTCTCTACCTCTCCCAGTTTGTGTTGGAAAAAAATGATCACACGCCGATTGCCTGAAAACTGTGTCCTAGTGGAAATATGTAAAGTGCCAAAGTTTTCTCTGAATCTGAGACTTTATTTGAAGAGCAAAGGCAGCTGCCGGGGTTAAGGTCTTGGTCCACTCAACTGGGGAAAAATATGCATAACCATCACAACTGGTGTCAAAACAGCTGAGAGGGGTACAATTATATAATTATAATAATGCTAGACTTCCTGCCAAGAGCTTGAACTGAATTTTGCAAGTCTTTATAAATAATCTGGTCTGCCTTGACTGGTATGGGTTAAAACATATCTCGGTTTAGGATCACTTATGAGCTCTGCTTGAGCGAAACGCGCCTGATGGAGATCAAGACAAAATCTGACCTTTCCAGGTTCAAGTCTTCTGCTAGTCACTTACTAGTGATACAATGTACGCTCCTGTTTTCGGGGGCCTAATTCCTATAGCACAAGCTGCACCTTTGCATAAAGAATTGAATCGGACCCGGAAATTGGCTTATGCTCCAATTCTTTGAAGGCAATAGCTTCCGTCTTCTTCTTTGTTTGTTTGTTTGAGTGTGCGAACAGCTTTTAAAAGTAATGCTTAGCCATCAGTTTAAAAGCACATAACGTACAGAATCGCGTTCATCAAAACGAGTGCGTTACTCTCCGTTTCTACTGCATTTAAAGGAACAAACTCTGTGATTTTTCTGTTGCGTTTGCACAGGAAGGCGCGTGAATAAGTTCGAGCCTTGTCTTGGTGTAGAGGAACAGTAGAACAATGTGCAATGCTGTTGGTACGGTCACAATTCAGTAGGTTCCCCAACTGAATATGTGTGTCAAAACGAATGTGCTCGAGATAACACCCGGAAGTGAAATGCGTGATTGTGGATCTCGCACAATGAAGACTGAGTAGGCCTACAGGTGAATGTTTCCTTGCGGCTCTTCGTGTCCGACGTACAAGTCGAAGATGAGTGCTGTCTTTGCTCTTGGGTTTACCTTCATCACTTGTGTGTCTGGTATGTAATGAAACAAAGTGTGTGTGTGTGTGTGTGTGTGTGTGGTGTGTGTGTGTGTGTGTGTGTGTGTGTGTGTGTGTATGTGTGTGTGTGTGTGTGTGTGTGAAAGAGCGAGAGTTTCCGTGTTGTGTGTGTGTGTGTGTGTGTGTGTGTGTGTGTGTGTGTGTGTGTGTGTGTTGGGGGGCGGGGGTGCATTCGTGGCAGCTGGTGTGTGTGTGTGTGTGTGTGTGTGTGTGTGTGTGTGTGTGTGTGTGTGTGTGTGTGTGTGTGTGTGTGGACGTGCGTGTGTGCGTATGTCGGCGCAGGTCGGCATTAGTGCTGATGCAACTATTGCAACCTGGAAAATATAAACACGGAATGAGGTCGTCCGATGTGTGTTCATTTTCTCGTGGATTCTACTGTGCTTCTGTTGCCGAATACTGCAAGCGATTTCCGGGATGATTATCAGCTGCTTTCATAACACTGCGTGTGTTTTTTTCTTCTGACAACCCGTTTAAAACCAGCACGAAACACGCTCGCACAATGTCCTACTTCCATATGTTTACAGCCGCCATTGAAATCTTCGAAGCGTGCGCCGTCTCACTGAATGGAATCGGGAGCAGAGGGGTTACTGTGTTAGGAGTGTAGGGTGTGCAGGGTATGTCTACAACGTTGACGCTTGCTGGGTATTGCGTTTCGCTCACATAGGCCTGCACACCTGGCCACAATACAGAGCACCCCAACAGGTCTACCTCGGATCGTCGAGCCTTTTCAGCGGGGGAAGGCAAGGTCGGCAAGCCGTCTTCTGTGTGTGTGTGTGTGTGTGTGTGTGTGTGTGTGTGTGTGTGTGTGTGTGTGTGTGTGTGTGAGTGTGAGTGTGTGTGTGTGTGTGTGTGTGTGTGTGTGTGTGTGTGTGTGTGTGTGTGTACGTGCGTGCGTGCGTGCATGCGTGCGTGCGTGATTGCACTGCATGGTTACATTGCCGGGTGTAACCCCTGTGCCAAGTACAGTTTATCCAATGGTAGGTCCCGTACCTGGATTCACAGACGGGAGACTTCTCCATGGTCGCCCCGCCGGATGAAACCACAGTGCTAGGTGACATTTGTTTCGGTTTTACCATGGTATGACTGTACCTGGGTTCACAATCTGCCACGGACTCTATGGATAGCAGTTAGTTTCTGCTGTAGTGTAAACATAGCTTCGTTGTAACCGATACGACTTTCACATTTGCGTTTCACTTTCTCTCGAGTTCCCACAAAAAATGTCCTAGGAATGCAGACGGGACGGGGCAAGTCTAGGATGGGTAAGCAGAGGACTCAATACTGCAAGTATACCAGCTGACAGAGCTCAGGCCAACCAAGGAGTGGGAAAGGTACCCAAACCGATTCCGGCGTTTCTGTGAGACGCTCCTGCCAAAAAAAAAAAAAACACGTGTGAAAGCACTGTCGAGAATGGCCAGCCGGGAAAACGGAGTCAGAGATCAAGCTTCTCATTAAAAACAAAGAACAGAAAACCGCAAGGTCTCATTGTCTACTCTGATGGTTCATTCGCCAAAAGACCAGTCAGGATGGAGCTTCAGTGCCAGGCAAGGTGTGAACACCAGCCATGAAGACAGTGCAGCCATGAGGTCTCAAACTTCAGCTCGACAATGGAAGTGGAAGCAGGCACGCATGCCTTCCGCTGGTTTGCCCCAAGACAGTCACCTAGACCACACATGCCACCATTCTCACAGATTCAATGAGCTTGCGGCTACAAAAGGTGATAAGTGGAATGGAAAGCCCAGTCTGGAATGTGTCAATGGTCGATATCCACCTCCGAAAACTCCTGTGGGTGTACTGCCCTGGACATGCCGGAGTCACGGGACATTACCAGACAGACTGGTAGGCAAAACAACCATTGCAAGTGGCTTGCATCTAGGAAGATTTGAAGTGTTGAGGAGCTTGAGACACTATATGCGGGCACAGAATCAAGGACATCACAACATCGATCGTCTGGAGGAGAGAGGCGCGGAAAGAGGAAGCTCTAGACGATCTTCCTCCAAAGGACGAGACAGGGCCATCGTCAATCAAAACGAACATTTGAACCTTTTCAAAGGCAACATTGGCAAAAATTCTGACAGACGGGATGGAGCGCATATGTGCTTTTCTGAACACATAGATACCATCTTGAAGTGAACTTAACTGCTCCCAAGTTCACTGAACCACACTGCAATGCCCCAGGGAGAAAGCACCGTCGGGCACAACTGCTCGGTGTCACTCAAGGAACGGTACACATCAGTTGCGAAGGTTCCTCGAAAACACCCATTGCAACTGATGTGTGGGATGGATAAGAGAAGAAAACAATCTGAAACATATCCTCTGCAGAACCTCTGCACAACTTTATCTGTGTGTGTAACAGACACCTTTTCTTGTAACATCCCCCTCCCTGTCTCTGTCTCTCCCAGATTGTGTTGAAAAAAGTGATCACAAGCCGATACAACCTTGGCTCTTCCTCAGTATGACGTTCATTGCCATGTATCTATGTGTGGTGTGTGTGTGTGTGTGTGTGTGTGTGTGTGTGTGTGTGTGTGTGTGTGTGTGTGTGTGTAAGTATGGCTGTGAGCTAATCATATATACATATATATGGTTAGCTCATTGCCATGTACTTACAGCTCTAACCCTGCCTCAGTGTGACGGTCCGCTGGGGAAGAAGGCGGTAGAGCTGAGGGAGAACGTGACGCAACAGACCATATTACCATCTACTGGGGCCTGGGGCCAATAGGCAATAAAATTTCAAATTCAGTTATTCTCTCTCTCTCTCTCTCTCTCTCTCTCTCTCTCTCTCTCTCTCTCTCTCTCTCTCTCTCTCTCTCTCTCTCTCTCTCTCTCTCTCTCTCTGTGATGTTTCCGCACATTTGTACGAACTGTGAAACTGCATTTATCAATTGCTTAATCGTGCTTATATTATTTGTTTGTGGTATTGCCGTGGTTATTTGTGTTTGCAGTATAGCAAGGAGTGGCTGTTAGATAGGTCCAAATGGACCTAACGCTACTATCCTTAAGTATTCAAGTTTTCGAGTTCGAATTCTCTCTCTCAGTCACTCACGCACACACACCACACACACACACACACACACACACACACACACACACACACACACACACACACACACACACACACACACACACACACACACGCACGCACGCACGCACGCACGCGCGCGCGCGCACACGCAAAGGGTTCACAGCATCAGTAAAATATTTGTTAACACTTCAGACAACTGTGTGCGTGCGGTCTTCGCTAACACAGCAAAACGCGAATACAGTTATATAATAATGATAATAGATTTCCTGCAAAAGAGCTTAAACTGAATTTTGCAAGTTTTATAAGTAATCTGTCTGCCTTGACTGGTATGAGTTAAAACATTGTCTCCGGTTATGATCACTTATGAGCTCTGCTTGAGCGAAACGCGTCTGAAACGCGTCTGATGGAGATCAAAACAAAATGGGACCTTTCCAGGTTCAGTTGTCTTGCTAGTCACTTACTGGTGATACAATGCACGCTCCTGTTCTCGGGGATTTAATTCCCATTGCAGTGGTTGCACCTACCATAAAGAATTGATTCAGACCCGGAAATCGCCTTATGCTCCAAAGTCGGTTTTCTTAGCCTTCTTCTTTGTTGTTCTTTGTTTGTTTGTTTGTTTGTTTGTTTGTTTGTGTGAGTGTGCGAACAGCTATCACAGACTGTCGTTTGCCCATCGGTTCTAAAAGTACACAACGTACCGGATCACGATCATTAAAACGATTGCGTTTCTCTCTGTTTCTACTAAGTTTAACAAACAAGCAAACTCTGTGATAGGTCTGTTGCATTCGCACAGAAACGCGTGTGAATAAGTCCGACCTTCCGCCTTTGTATAGAGGAACAGTAAATCAATGTGCAGTGCTGTCGGTACGGTCGCAATTCACTAGGCAAACTCCAAGCACTGGTTTACATCTTCCTTCCTTCGGAAAGCGATGCTCGGAGTGTGTTCACTAGGTTTCCCCACGCTGTATGTGTGTCAAAGCGAATGTGCTCCAGATAACACCCGGAAGTGAAATGCGTGATTGTGGATCTCGCACAATGAAGACTGAGTTGAATAGTTTCTACCTCTTCGTGTCCGACGTACAAGTCAAGATGAGTGCAGTCTTTGTTCTTGGGTTTACCTTCATCACTTGTGTCTCTGGTATGTAAGTAAATAAATAAATGTGTGTGTGTGTGTGTGTGTGTGTGTGTGTGTGTGTGTGTGTGTTGGGGGGTGGGGGGGGGGGGGGGGGGAGCGTATAGGTCGGCATTAGTGCTAATGCTACGCATTGCAACTTGGCGAATATAAACACGCAATGAGGTCGTCCGTTTTGTGTTCGTTTTTTTTGTGGTGACTTCTCATATGCTTCTGCTGTCGAATACTGTAAGTGATTTCCTGGGTGATTAGCATCTGTTTTCATGACACTGCGTGTGCGTCTCTGCCGGCTGGTTTAAAGTCTACACGAAACACGCTCGCACAATGTCTTCCTTCCAAATGATTACTGCCGTCATTGAAATCTTCGAAGCGTGCGCCGTCTCACTGAATGGAATCGGGAGCAGAGGGGTTACAGTGTTAGGAGTGTAGGGTGTGCAGGTTTGTCTACAACGTTGACGCTTGCTGGGTATTGAGTTTCGCTGACAAAGGCCTGTTAGAAAACACCGTGAGGCACAATTGCTCGGTGTCACTCAAGAAACGGTACACATCAACTGTGAAGGTTCCGCGAAAACTCCCATTGCAATTGGTATGTGCGATGGATAAGAGAAGAACGAAATTCTGTAACATTTCCTCTGCAAAGTCTCCACACAACTTTATCTCTGTGTGTAGCAGACACCTTTGCTTGTTACACCCCCTCCCTGTCTCTACCTCTCCCAGTTTGTGTTGGAAAAAGATGATCACACGCCGATTGCCTGAAAACTGTGTCCTAGTGGAAATATGTAAAGTGTCAAAGTTTTCTCTGAATCTGAGACTTTATTGGAAGAGCAAATGCAGCTGCCGGTGTTAAGGACTTGGTCCACTCAACTGGGGAAAAATATGCATAACCATCACAACTGGTGTCAAAACAGCTGAGAGGGGTACAGTTTCTGGTCCTGAATACCTGTCCAAGGTCTTACGAAGAACCAACGTTGGAAAGAGTCACGATATATGAATATACTATTCGCAACACCAACAAGTGTGCACGATTACAAAATATGCAAGTCATGTAAAAAAAATTACAAAATAGCAACTTTAAAAATTTAAACGCGGGTTAAATCCCCTGTACCAAAGCTCATAACATTTTTAAACACACTTAAAAACTTTAATTAGCTGTACAGCACTAACTTATCAACTTTGAAAAAATTTTAAAGAAATGGTGAGCAAAACCACTGTGTCCGGGCCACGAAGATATTTTTAAATACTGACCTTTCCCCACTTTTAATCAACAGTATGGCAGTACCTTCACAATTATCACCCTAGTTTATCAATGTTAGTATATAGACAGAAAACGCACTCGCTGTCTTTCTGCCGGCTACGAAAGTAAAATACCCCCCAACTGTAAAGTAATAGCACGTTGCTCACTGCTCCTTCACCTTCATCGTATTTAAGGCTCCCCATGGCTTCATACTGAGGTTCATTGTCATGTCTTCCTTTTCTGCCCTGCTTCAGATGGGGTAATTAGCAGACTTACAAGTCTGACCCTGCTCAGTGTAGGTTTATTGTCATGTACTTACAGTCTGACCCTGCTTCAGTGTGAGGTTCATTGTCATGTACTTACAGCTCTGACCCTGCTTCAGTGTGAGGTTCATTGTCATGTACTTACAGCTCTCACCCTGCTCCAGTGTGAGGTTTATTGTCATGTACTTACAGCTCTGACCCTGCTTCAGTGTGAGGTTCATTGTCATGTACTTACAGCTCTGACCCTGCTTCAGTGTGAGGTTCATTGTCATGTACTTCAGTGTGAGGTTCATTGTCATGTACTTACAGCTCTCACCCTGCTTCAGTGTGAGGTTTATTGTCATGTACTTACAGCTCTCACCCTGCTCCAGTGTGACGTTCATTGCTACTTACAACCCTGACCCTATCCCTGTGCGATGTTCATTGCCATGTACTTAGGGTCCTGACCTTTCCTCAGTGTGATGTTCATTGCTATGTACTTACAGCTCTGACCCCGCTTCAGTATGACGTTCATTGCCATATATATATACATGGTTACTTCATTGCTATGTACTTACAGCTCTGACCCTGTCTCAGTGTGACGGTCCGCTGGGGAAGAAAGCCGTGGAGCTGAGGGAGAACGTGGCAGGACAGACAGTGACGTGTGACGGCACGGGGCAGACAGGACCGGTCCAGTGGAGATACGTTCAGGCTGACGGAACAACGGCCACACTGGTCACCTGCTCCAGCCCTCTCGTCCTGTACAGCCGACCTCAATCCCAGCTTTGCCACGGGCACCCGGACCAGCACTTCCTCCACACTGACCTTTGTGACCCAGGCTTTACGGGCTGGTCATGGAACATGGAGTGTCAGCTGTTTTATGACCCCCGCCACTGAAATGACCTGTCAACTGGATGTTGTCTGTGAGTCATTCTGTCTGTCTGTCTGTCTCTGTCTGTCTGTCTGTCTGTCTCTCTCTCATGTTCGTGCATCTGCGTGTATGTGTGCATGCCTGCGTGCGTGCGTGCATGCGTGTAAGTGTGTGTGTGTGTGTGTGTGTGTGTGTGTGTGTGTGTGTGTGTGGTGTGTGTGGGGTGTGGGGTGTGGGGGTGGTGTGGTGTGTGTGTGTTCCTAATCAACAAGGTATGAAGGTGGCGGTGATTAATTGTTTCAAAGAAAATGGCAACCCTGGCCTCCTAAAAGAACATCACTTCTGAATATTCCCTGTCGTTTAAACCCTCAATAACTCACAGATCCATCCGACGTGTCGACACCGTCCTGCAGCATCACCAACGACTGGAAAATCCAGTGCAGCTGTAACGTCACCAAAGCCTTTTCCACACGTGACCGCTATTCCTGTCAGTGGTTTCAGAAAACTGATGGACAGGTTAGTTTATTTCAACATGTTTTGCTGAAATAATAAAAAAGGACAGTAGCAATAGCATTACCGTGTTGTTCTTTTGCCGTAACTGATGCGTATGGTTTCGTGTTTTCTCGTAGGATTTTGTTCACCTTCTTTCTTCAGATCTCTCCAATCCCATCAGGTAGCAGCACCGTGACGTCACCAACCGTCGTGGACACAGACTTCAAGAAGTTTGACTGCAGCTTCAGCATCGACCTGCCTGCAGTCACTGGGGTCTACAGCTATGACGTCAACGTCTTCCCGGGTGACGTCACTGAGACGGCTGGAAACACTATTAACGTAGGTGAGCGTATTGGTGAACACACATTAAAAAAAAAACTAAAAATGTGTATGCCTCGAATATTATACGGCAAAACTGTTAAAAGCCCGCATATATATTACGTGTAAGAATGATTAGACAATGTTCGGTGTAAAGCAGTAAGATGCAGAAAATGACTGTATCGTTAATTTTGCGGGTATGTTTTCACATTTTCGTACAGTAGTTCGCTCCTGTCTCTTCCTGATCCGCAGTCGAGCCATATGTCTCTGTTTCTGGTCTTACTGCCTCTGGTACATGTCCGTACACAAAAATCGCCCGCACACTTTCACCACCACCCTTTTTTCCCCCCTTTTCCGCTCTTTCTCAACCTGGCTTTTTTGTCATTTTGATATTGATGTATGCCTTTATAGTACTTGTACTCTTTCTTGTTGTTGTTGTTGATTGTCAAGCGGATTTTGATGTTGATAATGTACAGCGCCGCGAGCTTGTAAATTTTTACGGGATATAGCGCTATATAACAGTTATTATTATTATAGCGTGCTGTGTGATCCCATTGAGATTAAGTGGGTACACACAGTACATATACACGGAGTTATGTTGTTGCCGTAACACACTGGAGAGTGAGGGTGTGTGTAGATAGTAGGCAATGGGTGGAAAGAGTACTGGTATGTTATATACACACTCTACGGGAAATACACGCACATGCTAGGGATGCACCAAGGTTACCGTATCCTCGCGCGCGGCAGCTTTTTTCCCACACTGGGTAGTGTCCCTTTGGTACGGTCAGCGTGGTGGACATGCAGACGAATCTTTCGCGATATACGCACCAGAACTGCAGACATGTATACTGGAATAAAAATTGCAGCATATACAGATGTGTCAGGAGCACACAGGGTTCTGTTGTCAACCGGTGAAAATGCCGCCAGCTCGGAATGAACCAAATGCTACATCGGTCCTGGATGATTTTACTTCAGGCTGTAACCAGTGATAATGTAATATGCACCACTGTGATGTATTCCAGTACTTTCACACTGTGTGTGGCTGTAAACATTCTGTCAGCATGCTGCACTGTTTAAATAGTCTGCCAAAGTGCCAAACTATCAAACAGCAGATTAAACTTTGCAAATGATATAATCAGTCACACACACACACACCACACACACACACACACACACACACACACACACACACACACACACACACACACACAAACCTCTTCCTTCAACGTTTGACTCCGACGACCTCCCGAATGTCTTTTCTGATCACTTCACCGAAGAAATCCGCACCATCAGAAACAATTTTCCTCCTCAAAATCCAACTGTGTTTCAGTGCTATAAATGGTTCTGGTCCTGCTTACCTTTCTGAACCTCCATGGTTCAGGAGCTGTGTGAGAGTCGAGGTGGACGTCCTGGACTGTCCGTCCTAACGAGCCTTCTGGTTTCCGTGGACGTAAAGATTTATTGCACTGTGCTTCGGCATTGGTCACAACTTGTCCCTAATATGTCAACTGACATCTGAGGACATAAAGCATCACTTCATCATCATTACCTTTCTGAACTGCTACATGTCTACACTCCGTCTCGTACTTTACGCTCTTCTTCTGGCACCCGCATGCTGAAAATCCAGCAATACAAACGCAAGAGTCGTGACTTTCGTGCTTTCTCTTGCTTTGGACCCCACATTTAGAATTCACTCCCACAAGACCTTAACCCTGTCATCTTTTAAAACCAAACTGAAAACCTTCCTCTTCTCACAATATTTAGACACCAACTGATATCGATGCCCGGTTTCTGCTGTAGTCATTGTGTGTGCGTGTGTATGTGCGTGCGTGCGCGCGTGCGTGTGCGTGAGCGTGTGTGTGTGTGTGTGTGGTGTGTGTGTGTGTGTGTGTGTGTGTGTGTGTGTGTGCTTCCATATAATACATTATGTAAATTGTTTTGCTAGGACTGTGGTCTACGTGTATATATAATATTGTGTATAGGTTAATGTGTATCGTGTGAGCGCTCAGGGCCTTAAGGAGCGCATGATAAATGTACATTATTGTTATTATTATTAAACCAATGGCAGTTTTACAATGCAAAAAGACAAAGCTGATGTTCTAAGCCAATGACAGTTTTACAATGCAAAAAGACAAAACTGACAAAATACTAGCTCTCATCTGCTAAAAAGATATATATATCAGCCACGGTTGATGTCAGCACAGATACAAATAATAACAACAGAACTGAATTTTGGCAACACAAGGGAACTTTACATTTTACGTCACATTTAGTACAACTGGCAAATGATCACGCTGATGATAATTAATGAAAGGGCGAACCTCTAACATACAAACGGGGCTCGACACGCTGTATAGAGTTCAAATTACAGTTACAAGTCAGGTGGATGTGTTTGTGTGTGTGAGCAGAGTCCAACAATTGTCACCGGTTGGTGCGCACAAACCGCGAAGAAATAATTAAATGGAATCACAAAGAAGCAAAGTGATGGAACGTGTGCGTAATAGTGGCAAAGTAGAATTGTAGAGTGAAAAGAAACAGACCACCCAGCCACTCTCTCTCTCTCTCTCTCTCTCTCTCTCTCTCTCTCTCTCTCTCTCTCTCTCTCTCTCTCTCTCTCTCTCTCTCTCTCTCTCTCTCTCTCTCTCTCTTGTTCTGTATGACTTGTTCTGCGTGTTTTGTTCCGTATGTTTTGTTCTGCTTGTTTTGTTTCGGATGTTTTCTTCTGCGTGTTTTTTTCCTTTAATTTCGGCTTCTTGTTTGGCTTTATATGTTTTATTCTGCGTGCCCCCCCCCCCCCCCCCCCCTCCTACCCCCACTTCCCTACCCCCCTCAGGGTGTTTTGTTGTGTGTGTTTTGTTGTGTGTATTTTGTTCTGCATGTTTTGTTCCGTATGTTTTGTTGTGCGTGCTTTGTACCGGAAGTTTTGTTCCAGTCCGGCCATCCGCCCCCACCATCACCACCTGCAGTCCCAATGGAACGGTGCCAGCCAACACCGCTGTCAGCTGCACGTGCACCACCAGCTCTGTGGGACAGCCGCAAGGTCGTCTGAAGTGGGTCAAGGTCGCTGACGGTAGCCAGATCAGTGTGGGTGGTTACGGCAGCACGACCCTACAGATGACGCCACAAACCCTGACGCTGAGTGACCATGACGTCAACAAGTTCCGTTGTGACGTGGACTGGGTGGTGAACGTCACAGGAGAACGCTTTAGAGCCAGTGTTGGATGTGAGTCACCTGAAACGCCATCAGGAAAATCCGTTTGGTCATTTTGTGTGCGTGCGTGCGTGTGTGCGTGTGTGTGTGTAGCTACCGAGTCAAACAAAAATTAAGATCCTGTTCTTCGTGACAGGATTCATGGTGTCATCACTCGTGCCGGTGAAGTTTTGTCAGAGAGTCCAAAATCCGTAAATAATTGGCTAATAAAAGAGATTTGGTGACTGCAATTGGTGTACGATTTATTGATGGAGAGTGTAGTCCTTTTGGTCTTCGACTGGAAGATTGCATTTTGTTTCAGTCGTTCCATCTAGGCGCGCATTTGTATTGCGTGTTTCAATCACACATTTGTTTTACGTGCTGGAATGTCACATGCATTAGGCACGTGCGTGTTTCCAAGCATGTGCGTGTTACGTTTCAGACCCACCGAGCCAGGTCTCTCTGACACTGAACGGTAACCAAGGCAACGAGGCGGTCCATGAAACCCAGAGTGTGACGTTTGACTGTGCTGCCGGCGATGGCCGACCCACACCCACAGTGAGGCTGGTTAGCCGAGCCAACGGGACGGAGGTGCACAGCGAGTTGTCCCCCCTGACGTACAGTGTGATGGCGAGGTGTGAGGACAGCGGTGTGTATGTCTGTACAGCCCGCAATGGCATGGGGACCCAGGAGGTCAGCGTCACCGCCAGTCTCACTGTGCAATGTGAGTGTGCGGAAATAGTATCGGTCTGGTTGTACTTGTCTCTTGTTTTTATTCCGGGGTGGTGGGGGGGGGGGGGGGGGGGGGGGGGGGCTGGTGGTTGCGTTGTTTGTACAACGCAGGGACTCGTGACTGTAAGTGTCTACGACGTTTGTGAGCGTGTTTGTGTGTGAAGGGGCGGTGGTGTATGCTCTTGTTTACAGACATGCCATAATAATAAAGGGAAATTGTCTAAGTGTGCGACGGTTAGTCCTTGGACTTTAAGGTCCCGTTAACCGCATACGGTCACCTCAGGACAACTACGTGTGTGTGCGGAAATAATATCGGTCTGGTTGTGCTTGTATCTCCTCTTTTTCCTTTCACAGCGGGGGTGGGGTGGGGGGTCAAAGGATGGAGGGGAGTGGGGGGTGGATGTGTTGTTTGGTTGAGCGCATGGACTCATGAGCGTGGCTGTAAGTGTGTACGAAGTTTGTGAGCGTGTTTGTTTGTGAGGGGGCGGTGGGGGTATGAACTTGTTTACAGTCGTGTAATGATAACAGAAGAAAATTGTCTAAGTGTGCGACAGTTAGTTCTTGGACTTTAATGTCCCGTTAACCGCATAGAGTCACCTCAGGACAACTACATGTGTGTGCTGACATCAGTGCGTGTGTGTACTTGTGTGAGCATGTGTGTGTCTGTGTGCAAACTTATGCACTTTGCTACCATGTCTGAAACGCAGGTTTCCCTCGAGGAGATGAAGATGTCGGTGAGATTTTCAACCGGCCGCCGTGTGAATCTTATGTACCCTTTCCCTGTTTCACTTGTTTGTTCTTACAAATCTCATTCAATGTCTGGAACGCAGGTTCCCCTCGAGGAGATGAAGACGTCGGTGAGGTGACTTTCCACGCTGACCCAGTGTTTGTCCGCTTTGACGTCACAGCGTTACCAACGCCAACGGAAGTGACCTTCGCCTTCCTGGGGTCGTCAGCAAACGGCACTGGCAGCCCCCAGACGGAGCCAGACGGCATCAGACTGGAGGGTGTCTGTGGGCCGCACAAGGCCGTAGTGTTCAGGTCCACGTGCTTTGTCATCGTGTCCAACGTCAGCACACACAGAGCAGCGGGGTTCTATCGGGTCACGGTGACCAACACGCGGGGCAGTGCACACTTCCGCTTGCAGGTCAAGTATAAAGGTAGGTCAGAGCTGGCAGGTCAAGTATAAAGGTAGGTCAGAGCTGGCAGGTCAAGTATAAAGGTAGATCAGAGCTGGCAGGTCAAGTATAAAGGTAGGTCAGAGCTGGCAGGTCAAATTTAAAGGTAGGCCAAGCAGGCAGGTCAAGTATAAAGGTAGGTTAGAGCATACAGTTCAAATATAAAGGCTGGAGATTACAGGTCTAATATAAAGGTAGCTCAGAACTTGCAGGTCATTTATAAAGGTATATCAGAGCTTACATGTCAATTATAAAGGCGGGACAGAGCTTACAGGTCATTTATAAAGGTAGGTCAGAGCTGGTAGGTCAAGTATAAAGGTAGGTCAGAACTGGCAGGTCAAATATAAAGGTAGGTCAGAGCTGGCAGGTCAAGTATAAAGGTAGGTCAGAACTTGCAGGTCA
>JABMCL010003409.1:100000-150000 GCA_018857735.1 Alviniconcha marisindica
CACACACACACACACACACACACACACACACACACACACACACACACACACACACACACACACACACACACACACACACACACACACACACACACTCGCACGCACGCACTGACGTTTTGTAGAACAGGCAATCAGGGCAGGAGTCAAAATCTCCTTTTATAATGAACTCGACGTTTTTTGGTGTGTGTGTGTTTGTGTGTGTGTGTGTGTGTGTGTGTGTGTGTGTGTGTGTGTGTGTGTGTGTGTGGTGTGTGTGTGTGTGTGTGTGTGTGTGTGTGTTTGTCTGTTTGTGTGTTTGTTGTTGTTGTTGTATTTATTCGTGCACTATATTGGATGACTCGGATGGAATCAAGTTGTCTTTGGTTCATCGCATTAAATGACTGTTTAAATTCATCCGTAACGTAGTTTGACTGATGTTTCTAACGTCACATCCTTTACTGCACGTGTAACTTGACTGTAAGCAGTGGCGTGTGTGTACAGTACACACACATTTGCACACTCTTCATTTGTCATCGTCCTTTTCTTTTCTGTTCAGTTTCTTCTGACTTGCTTGTTATTGAGGTATCCTCTGTGTGTGTGTGTGTGTGTGTGTGTGTGTGTGTGTGTGTGTGTGTGTGTGTGTGTGTGTGTGTGTGTGTGTGTGTGTGTGTGTGTGTGTGTATTAACAGGTGCAAGAGAAGAGAAAAGGAGAGGGAGAGAGTTGGGTGAATGTTAACAGCTATACTGATAGATGTAGATTAGGTGTATTCCTGCGCTACCTTTACTCCCGACCTACCAGTTTAACTCGGCTGTATATGGCCTAGTTCAGTAAACCAGTCGTTCGTTCGTTCTCTCTTCTTTCATCTTCCTTTGCACCGACCGTAGCTGGTCAGAAGTTAAATTGTCTCAGAAAGAATTAGAATCCATTTCCATGATGATCCGGATTGGGATTTCTCCCGGTACAAATCGAAATAGTGATCTATACTGGCAAGATCTCGTATCCTACCGGCAGACATAACGGTTTTGATTTCGACACGTATAAATTCCAATTTTAACTTCTACGGGCAGAATTTGATATCTGACAACATTTTCATTTTTAACACACACGCACGCACGCACACACATTCACGCACGCACGCACGCACGCCAAGTACGCACGCACGCTCGCACACACCTACACCCAGACACACACACACACCGCACGCACGCATACACGCACACACACACACACACACACACACACACACACACACACACACACACACACACACACACACACACACACACACACACACACACACACACACACACACACACACACACACACATGTGAGAGAAAGAGAGAGAGGCAGACATGCTGTCCTGTGTTATTATTTTTATTTTTATAATGTACCATATTATTATATGACAAAGATGTACAGTTAAAAAAAAGGATTGGTTTCATTGCCTTGTCACTTGATCATGTACGTGTGACATCTGTCTGAAAATGGGTGTGTGGCAGAGTGGTTTAGACTCTGGATAGAGAGAGTGCGGGTTAGAATCTCGGTTCGGGCAGCAACTCCCGCATCTGGGTATCGCGGACGCAGAAATTAGGTGGGACTAAGCGAAGATGCAAACATACAAACGGTTGAAAAGGGCGGCGATTTCAACTGCAAAATACAGGGTGTCTCAAAATACATGGAACCCATGTCACTGCCAATACTTCTGCCAATATAGATGTTCTTGATCTGTTTTTTTAATGTTTTTTTTATTTTTCCGATTTGAAGAGAGGAGTCCATAACAACTAATAATTATCAATCAAAATGCCTTGGACAAAGGAGGAAAAAATACTTTGCGTGACTACTTATTTGGAGACGAAATCATTCAAAAACTGTGCAAACAAAATTTCGCAGGAAGTGCAACTATCACCAACCTTTTTGTATCGTTGGGAACACAAATTGCAATCCACTGAATCAGTTAACCTCATCAAGAAGGTAGAAACACCCAGTTCTGGCAGGAAGCTGACTGCAAGATCTCGATCCTGACAATGTACGGTGTGCCTCAGGGCTCAGTACTGGGGCCCATTCTCTTCGTCCTGTACACTACACCTCTCTCCGATATCATAGCTAACCACTCTGTAAACCATCAGCTTTTCGCAGATGACACACAGCTCCAGAAATCAGCTCCTCTCAGTGAAGGGACCAACCTCAGCAAAGAACTCAATGCATGACAGACGACATAAAAAAAATGGATGACTGAAAATCAGCTCAAACTGAACGACGACAAAACAGAAGCTCTTCTCTTCCCTTTTCGTCTTCCTTGAAACCTTCTACCGTTCCCCTCCCTGATTCGATTACTCTTGGCTCTCACAACATCCCCTTCTCTGATTCTCCAGGAACCTTGGATTCATTCTGGACTCAAAACTGTCCATGAAGAAGCACGTCATAAAAATCTGCCAAACTGCTTATTTCGAGCTTAAACGCATTAGTTCAATCCGCAGGTTTCTCACCGAAGACGCATCCAAGACTCTTGTTACTTCCTATATCCTTTCACGGCTTGACTACTGCAACTGTCTCCTCATGGGTACACCTAATTCTGTCATCCAACCTCTCCAGAAAATTCAGAACTTTGCTGCAAGACTTGTTCTCTTGGAACCCCATCACCACCACTCAACATCTCTCCAGGAAAAAACTGCACTGGCTTCCCATTTCAGAACGTATTAAGTATAAAGCCGCTTGTATGTGTTTCAGTGCTATAATGGTTCTGGTCCTGCTTACCTCTCTGAACTGCTGCATGTCTACACTCCATCTCGTACATACGCTCTTCTTCTGACACCCGCATGCTGGAAATCCAGCAATACAAACGCAAGACTCATGGCTTCCGCGCCTTCTCTTGCTTTGGACCCCACATTTGGAATTCCACTCCCACAAGACCTTAGACACTGCTCAACCCTGTCATTTTTAAAGCCAAACTGAAAACCTTCCTCTTCTCACAGTATTTCCATCCTAACTAATACATACCCATACTGTACAGTCATGTTTGTGTGTGTGTTTGTGTGTGTGTGTGTGTGTGTGTGTGTGTGTGTGTGTGTGTGTGTGTGTGTGTGTGTGTGTGTGTGTGTGTGTGTGTGTGTGTGGGTGTGTGTGTGTGTGTGTGTTGTGTGTGTGTGTGTGTGTGTGTGTGTGTGTGTGTGTGTGTGTGTGTGTGTGTTGTGTGGTGTGTGTGTGTGTGTGTGTGTGTGTTGTGTGTGGTTGTGTTGTGTGTGTTGTGTGTGTGGTGTGTGTGTGTGTGTGTGTGTGTTGTGTTTGTGTGTGGTGTGTGTGGGGGTGGGGGGGTGGGTGTGTGTGTGGTTTTTTTTTGTTGTCTTTTATAATACTTTATGTAAATTGTTTTGGTAGAACTATGCTCTACATGTGTATAGAATATCATATTTAGGTTAATATGTATCATGTGAGCGCTCAGGACGTTGATGAGCGCATGATAAATGTACATTATTATTATTATGTGTGTGCGTGTGCGTGTGCGTGTACGTGTGCGTGTGCGTGTGTGTGTGCGTGCGCGCGCGCGTGTGTGTTTTTGAAAAAAATCTACTCATGTCGTAGATCTGTGTACATCAATACAGGTCTAGTGGTCGTATGTAATGGGGGATGACACATTTATTTCGTGGTATTAATATTGGTAATTTCCTAAATTAATAGCAGTGTTGTTCCTGGAATGGCATTTACTGAACAGGGCCCAGTTTCACAACACACCTCCAGCTTAGAACTGTGGTAAGGCTAGCAGCAATTCACCTATCAGTGAGTGTTGTTTTGCTTAGTTTTAAAAGTTTTTATTTTGTTTTCTATTAGAAGTGTGCCTGTTGGAAGTCGGCTTGAGCAGTCCAATGAACTGATTCTTTTGTGTTCATTTAAAAACATTTCTTTATTTTTATAGAAGCGGTTCCAGCAATTCATTGAAAATGGGAATGACTATGTACACGGCCAGTCTCAGTACCAACAACTATTTTATGCCGAGTCTGTTATTGGCAAGTACACATTGTGCCAAAACAGTGAGACGTAACTACACCGAGCTGACAGCTGAAGCCAAGGTAACAATCATGGCCCGTACGTATGAAGAGCAAACAGCCCCCGTAATCGCGTTTATCTTATAAACGATGATGACACTGAAAATGTCGGCATGTATGACGCACAGATAGGACTGTCCGGCGGGCATAATCGCATTTGAACTCATAGACTCCCCCCCCACAACAAACGCAGCTAACTTTGAGCTGTGCGTGTTTATGGTGTGTGCATGCGTGCGTACGTGTCAGTGTGTATACTACTGAACTTGATTTGAACGGGAAATTTTATTGATCATAACATAATCCCATAGACTCCCCCCCCACAACAAACGCAGCTAACTTTGAGCTGTGCGTGTTTATGGTGTGTGCATGCGTGCGTACGTGTCAGTGTGTATATGCTTATGTCTTTGTAAGCGTTCCGACTCTTGCGAGACGGGGCGCCATAAATTATTATTATCAACTTAAAACTATAATATTAAAACTAACCGTTACTGTTGCCACGCGGTGTCCAATCAGTTTCTTTCTTCTTCTCCTTCTTCTTCAGTAGAGTCTAACATTAGTGATTGCATTATATATAGCTTCACGATCATTTCAATACCCGATATGGTGAAGGTGATATGGCACGGATCTTATCACCTGGCTACATCCTGGTTAGACCCCCCTTTGACACACTGACTCCACCTCAAGACACACCTTTACTGAGGCGGCTAACTGGCCTACCTGTCCCGGCTTGTGAACTTCTTGCTCTTACCTCTTTTTAGATTCAGATTCTTTGTTCACCAAGTTTAGCAACAAGGAAAGTGTCTCGAAAAGTTTCCTGTTACCTGTTGTACCTGTGATGATCAACATACGCGCATATACACCATCAGAGATTCGCAAATTGTCTTGCTAATGATCGCGTTCGACAAACTAGATGCAACAGGCGTAATAACTTTTGCAGTTGTTTGTTAGCCTAAAAAGTCTTATCTTGGGATGTGTGTACGTATTATGTAAGTGTATGTATGTATGCATGCATGCATACATGCATGCATGTCTGTCCTGTCTGTCTGTCTGCCTGCCTGCCTGCCTGTCTGTCTGTCTGTCTGTAAGCGTAACTATGGGCAATGTACGTGCCCGCGTGTCTGAAGGTGTGTATGACCTCCTCTACATTCATGGGAGTTTAGAGTCAGCCGATGTCCTTGTCGCCAAATCGGTGCAATATGAGTCAGTTTAAAGTCAACGAAGCTCAACGATTAACGTTTGCACAATGTGAAACAGAAGGGACATAAACTCCTCAATGGTGTACCTCTGGTGGAGTTTATGTACCTTGTATGGCTTTCGCACTTTTTCGCGCTTTGGCTCCCACATCTGGAACAATCTCCCCCAAGACATCAGGCACTCTGCTACTCTCTCTTCCTTCAAAAGCAAACTCAAGACATTTTAAAGAATATTTCAACTAAGCAACATTGTCCATCACCCCTATCAGTCTGTACAGTGTGTGTGTGTGTGTGTGTGTGTGTGTGTGTGTGTGTGTGTGTGTGTGTGTGCCTGCGTGAGAGCGTGCGTGCGTGCGAGTGTGTGTGTGAGTGTGTGTGTGTGTGGATCTTATGCATAGTTACGCTTGAGCCCTTGTCTACATTTTGTGTTAGCTTTTTCATTTTTTCATTACATACATTTTTTATTTTTTTATTGTTGATAAGATTTCCATCTCAATGTACATTATGTGTGTTATACTGTGCTTGTTCAGCGCTTTGAGCCGCAGGGTAGGCGCTTTACAAATTTCCATTATTATTATTTTTACTCGTAAGCCAGTCAGAGTTACCATAGTGGACTCAGGCGTTTGTTGCTGTGTTTGTGTGACGTCTTTTGAGCGCTAATTAACTCCCTTGTTCGTTATCAACTTTAACGTTTCTATGAAAGCATCACCCAGCCGTGGCTAGGAACCGTCGCAATTTTTGCAGTTGCTTGTTTTACATCAGCACCAGGAAATCATGCAGCATTAATTTACAGGTATCTAAGTTCTAAGACAGATCGGATTTCGACCTGAATCGCGACAGGGAAGCCTGTTTTACCAACCAAAACTTTCCCAAGGTTTTTCCAGCACTTTTATTCGCTGCCACATTTCATATCCGCCCCATATCTGCAAGTAGGCGAAAGAAAACAATTATGTGACCTCCCCCCCACCTTCCCACATCCCCCACCTTACCTCCCCTGGCAACAAGTCAACACTTGAATAGTAAACAGCACGTCATTGAACTAAATTTATTCACTCGAACAATACACGAGGAAGCTTTGAGTTCACCGTCTTCCCCGATAGCTCAGAAAATGTTTGCCGTTGAGCGAAATTTGGGTCCCCAAGAAGGAAGTATATTGAAGACGCGGTGTCCCCCCCAACCCCTACGCCGGTGGGATAGAGGCCAGGTTTCAGTAAAGAGACCTGAAGGAGAGACGCACACTGAGGTGAGGGGCGAGCTAGGTCTTCTCGGGAGGGATTAATCCAGGACGTCTTCCTGGTTGGCGATAAGATCAGTGCATGGTGACTCAAACCGACCACAATACCAGTTGTGATTTTTCCTTTGGTGCAGGATTAGGGCAGATGGACAAAGACCTCGTGATCTTATCAATCATACATTGCAAATGAATTGTAATTGGCAAAAAGAAATAGTATGTTGTGTTGACGTCTGTCTGTGATCTCTTTTCCCTGTCAGTTGACACCTCCCCCCACACCCACCCCCCGCGCGCGTCCCGGCGAATAAAAGCAAAATTATAGCATCGGCAGAAGGGAGTTAAGTAGAGTCTAACATTAGTGATTGCATCATGTATAGCTTCACGATCATTTCAAAATGTTCAAGGAGCCAGAGGATGTCTTCCTTCATACAGTTCAAGATTTTCGCCACTCTTTCAAACCCACTCTTTCAGTAATTTAATTACGAATTTTGAACGTCTCTTTCCTTTTTGGGGTGGTGGGATAGGGTGGTGGTGGTGGAGTGGGATATCGGAGGAAGTACAAGTTTCGCTTGTTCCGAAAGCGGGCTGGAGTGACCGACACATTCATCGTAGGAAAAACGTCAAGAAGAAATATGATCTTTTGAGCCGGTTATTACCGTGTCACACTACCGCCTTACAGACCCTCTACCCCACTCACCCCAGCCACCCGCTGTGAACGTTGGCCACCCCAGCCACCCCCCTGCTCCTCGATCTGGTTTCAATTGTTTTCTCTCTCTACAGAGACACTACATTCAGTGTGTGAGTGTGTGTGTGTGTTGTGTGTGTGTGTGTGTGTGTATTGTAGTGTCTCTGCCACTAAGTGCCTCTATCGTCTAAACTGAAGATACAAAGGCGAAGTTAGTTTGAATTCGCCGCGTTGGCGGCTTCAAAGTCCGGCAACTAGTGCTTTTTTGTTTGTTTGTTTGCTTGTTTCACTGTGTGTGTGTGTGTGTGTGTGTGTGTGTGTGTGTGTGTGTGTGTGTGTGTGTGTGTGTGTGTGTGTGTGTGTGTGTGTGTGTGTGTGTGTGTGTGTGTGTGTGTGTGTGTGTGTGTGTGTGTCTCAACAGGCACTGACATGCAACTATATTATGTGTTGACATGATTCCACATTGACACAGGTTTCTCATCTTGGGGAATTTAGCTGGGTGCCGGGAACAACACCAAAGTTATGTTCTCTGGTGTAACATATAAGCAACTCTCGCACCTATCATGTGTGTGTGTGTGTGTGTGTGTGTGTGTGTGTGTGTGTGTGTGTGTGTGTGTGTGTGTGTGTGTGTGTGTGGTGTGTGTGTGTGTGTGTGTGTGTGTGTGTGTGTGTGTGTGTGTGTGTGTGTGTGTGTGTGTGTGTGTGTGTGTGTGTGTGTGTGTGTGTGTGTGTGTGTGTGTGTGTGTGTGTGTGTGTGTGTGTGTGTGAAAAATAATTTAATTTTTCTTTAACACAACTTAAAAACAAAACAAACAAAAACTGCACTTAATATGAATACCGTATGACGTTTTCTCTGTCTCACTCTTGTTCACAGCTATAGATATATGTATCAGAATTTATTTCCTCTTTGACACATCTAATTTTCTAAAGAAAAAAATATGTACTTAATATGAATACATGACAATGTCTCACCTCACACACACACACACACACACACACACACATCCACACACATCCACACATCCACACACTCACTCTTCCTACCTCTCTTTCAACTCGAATTCAAGTGGAGAATGAAAGTTCCAAACTGATATTATTGAATCAAAAACGTAAGTCACAAGCATGTCATAAGCAGACAAAAGAAGGGATTAGAAGGCACAAAGGTTCGAAAAGCCAATATAGCTAGGTAAACTTTATCTGGTTGTCTCATTCCCTGAGAATTTAACATAAACAACAATTAAGTCAACACAAAATCGTTCGTGCGGGTTACGAAAGTCTGAGCTACAAACCTGTGAAAAGACAGTTCACAACCGGTGTATCATCAAAAACATCGCCTCACTTTATAATTTCTCAGAGGGTCTTACACTGAATTTATAGAAGAAAACTTTAAGGTATCTTCCAAGTCTGTGGATAGTGGAAGATGGAATACACAAGAGAATTATTTATGGAAAAGTCAAAAAGCTAATCGCGGACTATCGCGGAGCTGGCCTTTTCACATAATATTAAATAGAAAAGTCGAACCTGTTAATCGCGGATACGCGGAACAGGTTTTATCTAATCAGTAAAATAAAGGAACTCCATTAGGAGGTTTAGATCAGAATGGACTAAATGGAGCCAGGCCCGGATGACGGTGAAAAACGATGAAAAATAAGAAGAAAAGCTAAATCACATCTGTTTCTGGTTGATAAACCAAGGTCATGTTTCGTCGTTTTTATTTGTTTGGATCTTGTTTCTTGTCTTGACTAACAGTCATTCTTGTTTCTTTTCCTTTTTTTTCTTTCTTTTTTTCGAGGAAGTGTTTTAAACTGCACCAAGTCTTAATTTTGACGTTGTGAAGAGCGGTGGGTGTTATGGCGAGTGTAGGCCGCGTCTCTCTCTCTCTCTCTCTCTCTCTCTCTCTCTCTCTCTCTCTCTCTCTCTCTCTCTCTCTCTCTCTCTCTCTCTCTCTCTCTCTCTCTCTCTCTCTCTCTCTCTCTCACTGACTAGTTGTTAGTTGTTGTTTCTTCTTCTTCTTCTTCTTCTTCTTCTTCTTCTTCTTCTTCTTTACTTAGATGCCCACAATCATGTTGATTATTCCGGCACTTTATTATTTCGCCAAAAAAGAAAGAAAAAAGTCTGCATTTCAGCTCTGGTCACATTTTTGACTGAACCTAAACTGACTACAAGTACAATCCTTGTAAAATAAAGTTTTCGAGTTCGAATTCGAGTTCTCGTCTCTCTCTCTCTCTCCCTACCCCCTCGGCCCTATACCATTTTGTCTCTCTCCGAGATATCTCTTTCTCTCCCGCTCTCTCTGTGTCGTATGTTGTGTGTGCCAACTGAATGTGTATATATATATATGTGTATGCGCGAGTGAGTGCGTGTGCCTGCCTGAATGTGTGTGTGGGGGGGGGGGGGGGGGGGGGGAGAAGAGAGTTTGTGTGTGTGTGTGTGTGTGTGTGTGTGTGTGTGTGTGTGTGAGAGAGAGAGAGAGAGAGAGAGGGAGAGGGAAACTGTTGTGGCACGTTTTGTCACTACGGCACGTTTTGTCATTAAGGTGACAAAACCTGCAGCGATGCCTGCACGTTTTGTCTCTAACGAGGTAGTGACAAATCGTGCAGGCATTGCACCTTGTTTCTCTCATTTGGATATCATTTTGTTCCATTACTCCGTACACTGAATAGTTTGATTCATTGGTTATCACTTCCTTCTTTATTTTCGTCACTCATTTATTTTATCGTTTATTTGCTTGCCTTTTGTGCTATTCATTTATTCATTTGTTCGTTTATTAATCGAGTGTGTGTGTGTGTGTGTGTGTGTGTGTGTGTGTGTGTGTGTGTGTGTGTGTGTGTGTGTGTGTGTGTGTGTGTTGGTGGGTCCGTTTCTTATTATTTTTCATCATTCACTCATCCGTTCGTTTGTTCTTCATTGATCGATTGACTTATTCCTCCTTCCTTCACTTATTCACTGAGTGATAGACTGAACCATCGATTCATTCCCTTCTTCATTTATTCTTTCGTTCATCGATTGAGTGGCTGACTGATTCTTAAGTTATTCTAGCTGATACTTTGGGTCATTCTGATTGACTGATTCTTTGAATCATTCTTTCATTCCTTTCTCACCTCTGTCACTGAGTCATCCACTAATTCAGTCAGTCAATCGGTAATTCAGGTAGGCCTACGTGCTCTATCGTGTTCGCATAAACTTATTTGTTTATTCAAAATCAGCACTATAACTGTACATCCATCGTGCTCCTATAAAAAATATAAAAAATCTTTATTCAAAATCAGCCCTATAACTGTACATCAATCATGCTCCCATAAATTATTTGTTTATTCAAAATCAGCACTATTAACTGTACATCCATTGTGCTCTCATAAATCATTTGTTTATTCAAAATCAGCACTATAACTGTACATCCAGTGTGCTCCCATAAATTGTTTATTCAAATCAGCTCTATTAACTGTAGTCAGCGTGCTCCCATAAATTATTTGTTTATCCAAAATCAGCCCTATAACAACTGTACATCAATCATGCTCCCATATATAAAAAAAATAATCGTCAAAATCAACTCTATAACTGTATATGGTTATTGTTTGATAGGCGATAATGGTACACTACAATAGTTAAGGTTCTGTTTGTTTGAAATGTATGTTAATGTGGTTTTTGTCATGAGACCGAACGAGAGAGAGAGCGGGGGGGGGGGGGGGGGGGGGGGGAGGAGGGGAGGAGGGGAAGACACACGGAAGAACGAAAGAAGAAGGAGAAGAGAGAGTGGGGGGGGGGGGAGAGTGACAGAAGTAATGTGTGAGACAGAACGAGAGAGAGGGAGGGGAGGGAGAGAGACACAGAGAATAACGAAAGACAGAAGGAGAAGAGAGACAGACAGAGACAGAGGCAGAGACAGAGAGAGGGACAGAGACAGAGAAACAATGTTACAGAGAGAGGGTGGGGGAGAGAGAGAGACAGACAGAGTCAGAAAGAGAGAGAGAGAGAGAGAGAGAGGAGAGAGAGAGAGAGAGAGAGAGAGAGAGAGAGAGAGAGAGAGAGACAAAACAACACACACACACACACACACACACACACACACACACACACACACACACACACACACGAAAGACAGAAGGAGAGAGAGAGTGGGGGGGGGGGGGGGACAGAATGAATGTGTGAGACAGAACGAGAGAGAGGGAGGGGAGGGAGAGAGACACAGAGAATAACGAAAGACAGAAGGAGAAGAACGAACGAACGAACGAACGAACGAACGAAAGGTTTATTGAACTAGGCCGTCTGCCCATGTCAAACAGGGAGGTGGGGGGTGGGGGGACATTTTTTGTGCATAAACAATCTTAGCATCAAAACATTACGACAGAGATTCTCACCCTACACACGCACCCGCACGCACACGTACCTACGCACGCATACACGCAAACTCGAGCACACTCACACACGCGCGCACCCATACTCGCGCGCGCGCGCTCACTCACACTCACACACACACACACACACACACACACACACACACACACACACACATATATATATACACACGCGAGTGCCCTTGGAAGTACAAAAATGAGGGACAAAAATAAACAGCAATACAAAAGCATGTGGCTCACAATACCCGATCAAGCTAGGATCGCGTTGCTAATACTATTGGCTCTTAGCTCGAAGGCCTTGGAAATATAGATTGCAAGTGGAAAGGATAGTCTTGTATCTGCTAACAGGATTGCCACCTTAAAAGCAGAAGGGCGGTTATAAAACTTAGAAGGCAAATAAGTTTCTCTTAGCGTTTTATATTTTGGGCATACTAACAAAAAATGAATTTCTGATTCGTTGGTGTCGCAAAATGGACAGGTAAAAATGTCTGGTGTTTTTTGTGAATATCGCAGACGATGTGTTTTTAAAGGGGATACGCCTAGTCTGAATCTGACCAAATGCTTTCTTAAAACAGCTTTTTTAACAGTAAACAAATAATCTGCAAGAGAATGACTTTTTTTAAATGTGGAATAGAAGGCAAGACGATCCTTTGAAGCCATGGCACTGTACCAGTCTTGAAGACAGCAGTCAATTAATCGCTGTCTAAACTCGCACAAAAATCTTTTCGTGTTACAGACTCCCTGGTTTTCCCAAACGAAGCCGAAGCCGTATCGATACAATGTAAAACAAACATAAGAAACCCAGTTTATGGGGAAACTGGTAGATATCCTCTTTATGTTAACACATACACAAGATGTATTAAATATTGGCTGAACCTTGTAAGAATGCCAGACAACCGCCTCCCTTCCAAATCATACAAAATGCTTTATGACTTACATTGTAAGAACAGAAGGAGAAGAGAGACAGAGAGAGACAGAGGCAGAGACAGAGAGAGGGACAGAGACAGAGAAACAATGTTAAGAGGAGGGGGGGGGGGGGAGAGAGAGAGAGACAGACAGAGACACACACGGAAGAACGAAAGACAGAAGGAGAAGAGAGAGTGGGGGGGGGGGGGGGTGACAGAATGAATGTGTGAGACAGAACGAGAGAGAGGGAGGGGAGGGAGAGAGACACAGAGAATAACGAAAGACAGAAGGAGAAGAGAGACAGACAGAGACAGAGGCAGAGACAGAGAGAGGGACAGAGACAGAGAAACAATGTTACAGAGAGAGGGGCGGGAGGAGAGAGAGAGACAGACAGAGACAGAGTCAGAAAGAGAGAGAGAGAGAGAGAGAGAGAGAGAGAGAGAGAGAGAGAGAGAGAGAGAGAGAGAGAGAGAGAGAGAGAGACACACACACACACACACACACACACACACACACACACACACACACACACACACACGCACACACGCACGCACACACACACACACATACTCAAACACACACACGCACGCACACACACAGAAAGAGAGAGAGCGACTGAGAGAGAAAAGAGAGAGAGAGAGAGTGAGGGAGGGAGGGAGAGCGAGAAAAAACAAACATGTCAGGCACATATTATGCTACAAAATGTACAAGACGCTGCATGGAATGAAACATCACACCCAAAGTCAGTCCACGTTTATCGTCTGTCTCATCAAACCATACCAGCCATTCAATCAAACAAGGACATCCACAACACACAGTCAAACTACATTTTCACTCACAGAGAGAGAAAGAGAGAGAGAGAGAGGAGTAAAAAAAGTGCAAGCATGTCTTGGTTTGGAAACTTTTACTGCAAAAGTTTGCCCATCTTGGGGCTTTTTCAAGGCCTGCCTGGTCGGCTTGACTGATTCCTGCAAAACGCAATTTGATTATAAAATACGTCACATTTTGCACACGACATACATTCTAGATGACTAGCAAACACACACACACACAACCCCTCTCTCTCTCTCTCTCTCTCTCTCCCTCACCCACATCCCCCTTTTTTTAAAACAAACCCCGCCCAAACTGTTCACTCATATATATATATATATATATATATATTTTATATATATATATATATATATATATATATACATATATATATATATATTCCTAATATATCCTCCTGGTATATATATTTCCTGGTTCATTGTTAACGTTGTGGATTTTGTTTAGCAATGGTTACTGATATCTTCCTGGTTGCTTGCTACGAGTTTTGTTTCTAAACAGTGATATCTTCCTGGTTGCTTATTTTGTGAATGGCCAATCCTAGAGCAGTAGCCTAGGATAGTGCACCTGTCCCTTCTGTACATGCATCTGTCCCTGCTGTGGTCTTCTTGTCATTTACTACTTAAATTGCTGTACACACACACACACACACACACACACACACACACACACACACACACAAGAGAGAGAGAGCGATCGTGAGGGAGGGAGAGCGAGAAAGAAAAAAAACATGTCAGACACATATTATGCTACAAAATGTACAAGACGCTGCATGGAATGAAACATCACACCCAAAGTCAGTCCACGTTTACCTTCTGTCTTATCAAACAATGCCAGCCATTCAGTCAAACAAGGACATCCACAACACACAATCAAACCACATTTTCACTCAGTCTCTATATCTATAGTCATATTTCACATAGCTCACAGAGCTACGGGCAGCAGTAGCCTAGCAGTCTACTCAAAGCAATACAGAATTTCAGTTTAGCGCTGAGTGAGGCGGGGATAATAAACACAATACACAACAACACACACGCGGGCGCGCGCGCTGTCACGGACAAACGCACATCAACACACACACACACACACACACACACACACACACACACACACACACGTGCGCGCAAACACACCTGCGCGCGAGCACACACAAACAGACACGTGCGCGCGCTCGCACACACACACAACGAGGGAAGGGAAAGATAGATTACAGTGTTGCTGGCGAAGGAGTGACAAAACGTGCAGCGAGTGGACCTTTCGGCCCCTTTTGTCACCACGTAGTGACACAACATGCCGTAGTGACAAAACGTGCAGGCAGTGCATCAAATTTGATACGTTTTGTCACCTTAGTGACAAAATGTGCCGTAGTGACAAAACGTGCCGCAACAGCAACCTCCCCACCCCACCCACACGCGCGCGTGCGAGCACACACACACACACACACACACACACACACACACACACACACACACACACACACACACACACACGAGTGACAGGGACAGAGAGAGAAGCACAAATAAATATTAACGGAATTTTTTTAACAAAAATTTATTGAATGTGGAAAATAGAGAATAGTAGATCTTTACAAAAAATATATCATGAGCTGTATACAAATAAACGGTCTATAAATATTCCTTAATAAGTACATTGGAAATGTACGTGAAAGTAAAAGCGGTTATAACAGTTGCAAGAAGCTGACATAATTTTTGATCGCACATTTTTGTATAATATTCTCCCTGTGATTTTTACTTTGTACTTTGCTCGTCCACCACTCCAGCAGACCTAGCCTGCTGGTGTCAAACAAGACGCGTGTGTTGTCGACAAGTGTAACGATGAATACAATCACACTTGGACACTTTAACATTTTAAGGAGTGAGAATAGCAAAAAGAACTCTGCATAAAGGAATACTCGAAGTAGAGGCTGTTACGGAACACTGCACAAATATCAACAAGCGAAACATAAGCGAGATAAATTGCAAAAGCGTGCGTGTAACAAGGTGAACAGAAGGGGAACAGCAGCAGCGGTCTAGCTACATGCCCGAGCCATTCACATCCGGTCCGGAAGCATTGGCCAGAAGCGGGCCGGATGATTCTTGCACACCGGCTTGCTTCCGGACCGGATCTGTTCGGCCAAAACCTGACAGTTGGCCAGAACCAAATCAGGTCCGGGATGGCTGGCATTTTTTCCCCCCTCGGACTGATGTACCCAATAAGCTCTCTATGAATGGAGCTGCTCCCCCCCCCCCCCCCCCCCCCCACACACACACACCCCGCCCCTTTTCCCCCCCTTTGGATTTACTGTTTATAACGCCTCAACAATCTGTTACATTCTTCTTCTTTTTTCTTTATTTCCCCCCCCCCCCCCCCCCCTTTTTTTTCTCTCTTCTTGTTGTTTGGTTGTATTTGCTGTTGTTGGTGTGTGCGTGTGGTGTGTGTGTGTGTGTGTGTGTGTGTGTGTGTGTGTGTCTGTGTGTGTGTGGAGGGGGAGAGAGTTCTACACTTTGACATAAGCAAATGAAAGAAGCGAAAAAAATACGTATTTCCTTTAGTTTCATTCTGAACTATAAAAATGTGTTTATCTTCACGTAACGGGATCGGCAAGACATTAAAATCCAGTTACTGTCATCAACTGAGGTTGACAAGAGGTTAAAATCCATCCAGTTATTGTCATCAACTGGGCTTGACAAGACGTTAAAATCCAGTTACTGTCATCAACTGGGGTTGACAAGACATTAAAATCCAGTTACTATCATCAATAGGGGATGACAATACATTAAAGTCCAGTTACTGCCATCAGCTGGGGTTGGCAAGATATTAAAATCTAGTTACTATCATCACTGGGGGTTGACAATACATTAAAATCCAGTTACTGCCATCAGCTGGGGTTGGCAAGATATTAAAATCTAGTTACTATCATCACTGGGGGTTGACAATACATTAAAATCGAGTTACTGTCATCGACTGGGAATGACAATACATTAAAATCGTGTTACTGCCATTGACTTACAATGACAGTACATTAAAATCGAGTTACTGTCATCGACTGGGAATGACAATACATTAAAATCGTGTTACTGTCATTGACTTACAATGACAGTACATTAAAATCGAGTTACTGTCATCGACTGGAAATGACAATACATTAAAATCGAGATACTGTCATCGACTGGTGATGGCAAGATATTAAAATCCAGTTACTGTGATCGACTGGATGGCTGCATGTAAGTCTGGTGTTATATGTCGGTGCCTGTGTGTGAACAAGAGAGACTGAGTGAAAGGGGTAAGACAGGGGAGAGGAGGGGGAGGGGGGTTACTGGGGGAGAAGAACTGTGTGTATGATAGCTGATTACCTAGGTACAGTTTCTACATCTTCAGGGACTATGGATATGGAGTGGGCAGGTGAAGGTAGTAACCAGGTGCATTCAAACAACGAAGGTCAGCTAAGCAAGTATCCCGCTGTTCATAATGATGTTGGTAATTGGACTAATTGGACTAGTTGATAGTTGGTAACATCCTGTCAACCTCACAGAGTCAACTCAAGACCATCAAACTCTGTCATTCATAATTAAATGCACATTCCTAAACTATTCTATGTCAACCCGACATCCCAGGACATGAAGCCCCACATCATCATCATCATCATCTAAACTATTCTCACGTGCAAAATGAATCATCAAAGTCAAATGTTCTAAATCAGCCTAAACACATTTGTAAAACAAAGCATATATACATAAGAAAGAAAAAAATCAAATTTTCGAAGCCAAAAAGGTGCCAACCCTGCCATCTGATTTATAAATATAAGATTTTTTAAACAGTATGTATATATGTTACAGGCAATCCTTGAAGTAAGGCATTTCATCAAATGCCTAAAAATGTCAGGAATTTCAAGAAGTGGTGAAAAGCTATAGGCAATACACCTAATGCTTAAATTGTGTAGGCAACACGTACATGGCCTGAAATTTACCTCTAGGCATTTCATGTATTGCCTGAGCGTTTCGAAGGAACAGAAGGGAGTGTTTCAAATTTCTTTTTGTCTTTATTGTACACTCACTGAAGTAAAAAATATAAGAAATACTTTAATTTGCAATACACACTAACTTCTAAAAAGGCAAATATACTTACAACATATCAATTGAAATAATTTCCACCACTGATCAATTACATTCTGCTCATCTCATTTCATGCGTACTAAAATACACCAGGAAATGTTTTAAATGCCAACTTACACATACTGACATAGTACAAATAATTTCTACGAAAATGCAGATATTTTTTTTAACCCTAATTCATTCACAGTAACAAGTTATGAAAATGCACTAGAACAAGCTTTGCAAAGTACATATGTGACCCATTCTCACGAACTTAGTCTTAACTCACAGCCGGCTTACTATGCTACAGGCAAAAGCAATCAGTGGGGGTCTATCTGGATGTTTTCAAGTTTTTGCAAAATTAAAGTCTATAAGCGTTAAACTTTGGTATGTTTACACTGATGTGCTCTGAAAACTTTAAAGCTGATTTTCTCAAAATGGCCTCCGCCACACCTGCATCCTTTAAAAACACACAAGTATCAAAATAACAGCAGAACTTGCTTATTTCAGACATGCAGATATCTCAAATTGCCAAATTTTAAATTAAGGCTCATTTCATGAGAACGGGTCACATATTCAATTCTGTTCCACAAAGTAATCAAAGTTCTCCTCTCTCTCTCTCTCTCTCTCTCTCTCTCTCTCCACACACACACACACACACACACACATAAACACACACACACACACACACACACACACACACACACACAGAGGCACAGAATCAATACACAGTTTGCCTGAATACAGAAATTGGCAGTCAGGCAAACTGTGAAATCCTGAGCACTATTTTTCAGGCAATACTCGTATTGCCTACACAATTTAGGCGTTACGTGTATTGCCTATAGCTTTTCGCCACTTCATGAAATGCCTGACATTTTCAGGCATTTCATGAAATGCCTTATTTCACTGATTGCCTGTAACATATACACGTACAAAAACAACAACAAAGGAATGGACAGAACCACAAAGAGCTTTGAGATTCCAGACATGGGGAAAAAGACATCAAACATCCCTGGCTCCCTGATCCTAAATCAAGGAAAGCCTTTGTCTGATTAGCAATGCACAATGATGCGTGACAAAATGAGAAGAAATAGGGAAGCGTGGACAGTACGTTCATTTGACCTGCAAAATGCAGTAGCAAGAATGCATACATGCAGCTGTGGTAAGTATAATACACACATCAAACACAAAACACCTTCAGATCACCACCACATTTGCATTGTTGTGACTGTGTAACACTTGACTCAACATTACAACAAAAAACAAGAAATGCTTTTTTCATATGCTTGGAATTTTGCAAATTTGTTCATCACTTCTTGCAGAACTTCACAGCTGGAAACTCTTACAGCATCCAATATATCCCAGAGTGAGAACGGTACTCCCAAACAGTAGTCTGACATTTTCTACTGGTGTTCATGGCAGTAACTGAAGCCATCAACACTCAGCCGTCTGATAGTATTCTGCCAGACAAATTTGAAACAAGGCTGACTAGTGGTGCCGTTGGTTCTGATAAAATGGCAGTGAAAAATCATGAAAAATGAGATGGAGAGCTAAGACCATTATCTGTTTTTGGTTGAGGTATGTTGTATTCGTGTCCAGTATTTTCACTGTTTAACTGTTAAGGGTCCTTTTGTAGCTGGATAAAGGGGATTACCCCAAAAATTTGCGTGTTGTGATTTGTCCTAATAAATAGCATTCTTTTGAATCTTTTATGTGTTTGGATCTTGTCTTAGAATGCTAGTAGTCATTCTTGTTTCAGATTTTTTTTAAACATGCAAATGGTTAAAAAGAAAGCTAATTCTAATGGAGCAATATAAAACATGCCTATTTTCGGGGAAAGCCCATTTTTGAAAGTAACAAAACAACAGTCAAGTGCTGATGAATGAAAATAGTATACTTATCTGGTTAGTTTAATATTTGATGGAATGCATGGAGTCTGGAATTCAAACATCAAACTTTATACATGCAGTGCTAGTATTTCCAATACATGTAACATATTGCAGTTTTCTACTTCAATGTTACCAGCAACAGGTTTAATTGTTCCATGATAAGCATGCAGCTACAAATCAATGATTTGTTAAAAGCAAAAATGTGACAAATACAGCGAATGAAGTAAACATCATATTTCACTACTCTGAGGAATGACAATGGTGTCTGTCTGAAAATGTCACACACTGTAAAACAGGAACAGCTCAACCCTGTTTGGAGTAATGCTGTCCCGGCAACAGGGAGACAACTCTCATTAGCTTATACACTGTTATTAAACCTTTGGAAATCCATCCATTGCAAAAAGGTTCAAGCTAAAAAGAAGAAATGGGAAAGAAGAAAAGGGAGGCTGAGTAGGTGGAGAGAAAGAGAATCCAATGTTATCTTCAGCATGTGAAATTCAGTGTGACACAGTTAGTATTTTGGTTCAAATCAACAGTGAGACAAAAATCAAACTATTTTACATATAAGAACACAAACGGATCAACCACAGCCATTACCAAACAACCACAGCCATAACCAAACAACCACAGCAATACCAACATGCAAGCAGACATGGAACAAGAACACACCAGTTTCACAAACACCCCAAAAGTTGTGTCCACAAATGTCAGTTTACATTTATATGATCCTGCATGACACTCTTCAGTAAGCAATGCAAAACTACAGCAAAAACAGTCAATAAAATAGCTTATACTCAAGCGTATTTCAAAAAAGCACCTTCCTGCTCAATGCCCCAACATCTGTTGTACCAGCACAATTCCAATGACATTCAGTAAGCAATGCAAAACTACAGCAAAAACAATCAATAAAATAGCTTATACTCAAGCGTATTTCAAAAAAGCACATTCCTGCTCAATGCCCCAACATCTGTTGTACCAGCACAATCTCACCTCAGAGGTAATGACTGCTGCTTCAAGTCTGGCATTCACAGGATCTAAACCTTCAGCTTTTGTATTACATTCATCAATTCTGACAGCAACCACAAGTAATTGCACGAAGAGGCTTTCACCTTGTGCCTAGCTGTCACTTTTGCTATCCTCACTTTAAAAATAAAGTTTAAAACATTTTTTTTTTTAAATGGCAGCACCAAACAAACAAAAACTAAAAAACTAAAACTTAACAAGCACCCAGACACACAAAGCACCACTCACACAGGCTATTCACAAAAACACAGAGTTACGTGGGCTTGGTCAGCACAGCCGAGACCACAAGAGATGGGAAGACCCACACAATGCAAAGTTTGTATTGTAGGGACAAATGGCTGGAGGGAAGTTCCGGCTTGTGGAAACACACGCTGGTGTTGCGCCGTGGCCAGCGGCTGTCTCTTTGGGCTGAGGATGGAGCACACCGTCAGTGTCAAGCGTAAGACTGAGCAAAACTGGATGACTTGCTATGAGAGCACGCTGAACCACTTTTCTTATTGGGACAAAGGCTGTCTGACCCACTTTCCATCATAAAGTCGTGTGACCGTTCAGTTCAGTGCAGTTCAGGATGGTATCCTGGAACAAAGAGCTTTTCCCAAAAGCCCATCTGCATTGCAACTTGGTGTCTGTGCTCAGCGTCCTTTCCATTACTGCCACAACAAACAGCCATTACTGCCACAACAGCCATTACTGCCACAACAAACAGCCATTGCTGACAAAACAGCCATTATTGACACAGCAGCCATTACTGACACAACAAACAGCCATTACTGCCACAACAAACAACCATTACTGACTAAACAGCCATTACTGACACAGCAGCCATTACTGACACAACAAACACCCATTACTGATACAACAAACAGCCATTATTGACACAACAAACAGCCATTACTGACACAACAAACAATGATTACATAACAGACAGCTGGGATAAAAAAGGCGACTGACTGAATGTTTAAGAACAAGTTTTATCACTTGATCCTCCAGCTGATAAACTGAGCTTGACCTTGCAGCTTGCAACATGCCTGTGGGTTCAACATTAATTTTAGCACCATCAGTTTGCATATTTCTTCATAATCCAAAGTGCTGTTTGATTCTAACACACATTCACAGCAATTCCGCAGCAAGCATTGCCAACAATCAAAACAATCAAAATCAAAACAATCAAAACAATCAAAACTATAATTATCATGAAAAACAAAAAGGTTGTATATCTATATATATTTATATATATATATATATTTACATTGTAATGTCGCATAGAACACACTGAGGTCATAAAAAACACTTTAATAATTAAGGTACCAAAAGGATCAAAATTCACAGATGTTTGGCTTTAACAACAGTGATAAAAGTTTGGCCCCTAACTGAAGCACTGTGCACAAAACAATTTGTTACGGCAATTTCCTTGGTGCAGAATGAGCATCCCCTTACAAATCATCAGTTCAAACAATTTAGCACCTCATTATTTAAATTTCTGCTATTTAATTGGATGGCTGAGAACACAATACAAACATTGTGGAAACGGAAAAATGGTACCACTTTAAGTCTGGTGTTGTACACACAAACAGTTCATTTTTTTGTGGTATTTGGAATGATTCATAATTTATTCATTTTTTTGTGGTATTTGGAATGATTCATAATTTATTTATTTTTTAAAGGAATGTAAATGTTCACACTAAAACTGATGCTATTTTTTTTTTTTTCACAGCACGTCATATATATTTTAATAAAATAGCCCATACTAATTTGAAGCACTACAAGTGTTGGGAGAATGTCCTGCCATCATACCACATGCCCATGTTATGGCCATGCTTATCTTATGTCCTGGACATGCTTAATATGTTCAGCAAGACATAAATAATTGAACGACAAAAGGCACACTTTAGACAGTGAACACTGATGCCAACAAACAAACGTCCTCTAACGGTAACAGTAAATCAAGACATACCACACCAATGGTCAAATCCTGCTCAATGTGGTCAGCTATCACAGTCTCTTCATCAAAGAATTCATCTGTCCACCATTAGTGTAACTGAACATATCTGAGGCCACGTGATACAGAGAAACCTATGCCCAAACTACAGTGAACGAGGCCAAAGATGAATTTAAACACAAGTTAAAACCAGGGAGGTAACAGCAACACATTTGACCATAAACACACAATAACCCCCCCCCCCCCCCCCCCCCCACCACCACCACCCTCCCCCACCACCCTTTTGCTGTGGTTATGACACTGGAATAATGTCACCATAAAAATCATACAAATTAATAATCAACTGCACAGTTAAAATGCTGCATTGCAGCAACAACAGCAGCTCCTGGGTGTTGTTTGTAAATTGTTTGATCAGTGTGAGCAGAGCAACATCAACAACAAACAAAAACAGTCATGAACATGTGTAGAGGCGATGCTGCAAACAATCCTATGCATAGTTAAGATAAAGGCACAGCTCCTGTACGTCTTGTCTACCAACGCCATGGCTCTCAGGGCAAGATGGGCACAGTCAGTAACTGAGGGGTGGGGTGGGGTAGCTGTCAGAACACGGTGATGCAGTCAGTAACTGAGGGGTGGGGTGGGGTGGCTGTCAGAACATGGTGATGCAGTCAGTAACTGAGGGGTGGGGTGGCTGTCAGAACACAGTGATGCAGTCAGTAACTGAGGGGTGGGGTGGGGTAGCTGTCAGAACACGGTGATGCAGTCAGTAACTGAGGGGTGGGGTGGGGTGGCTGTCAGAACATGGTGATGCAGTCAGTAACTGAGGGGTGGGGTGGCTGTCAGAACATGGTGATGCAGTCAGTAACTGAGGGGGGGGTGGGGTGGCTGTCAGAACATGGTGATGCAGTCAGTAACTGAGGGGTGGGGTGGCTGTCAGAACACGGTGATGCAGTCAGTAACTGAGGGGTGGGGTGGCTGTCAGAACACGGTGATGCAGTCAGTAACTGAGGGGTGGGGTGGCTGTCAGAACACGGTGATGCAGTCAGTAACTGAGGGGTGGGGTGGGGTGGCTGTCAGAACACGGTGATGCAGTCATAACTGAGGGGTGGGGTGGCTGTCAGAACAGGTGATGCAGTCAGTAACTGAGGGGTGGGGTGGGGTGGCTGTCAGAACACGGTGATGCAGTCAGTAACTGAGGGGGGGGTGGGGTGGCTGTCAGAACACGGTGATGCAGTCAGTAACTGAGGGGTGGGGTGGGGTGGCTGTCAGAACAGGTGATGCAGTCAGTAACTGAGGGGTGGGGTGGCTGTCAGAACACAGTGATGCAGTCAGTAACTGAGGGGTGGGGCGGCTGTCAGAACACGGTGAGCAGTCAGTAACTGAGGGGTGGGGGGTGGCTGTCAGAACAGTGAGCAGTCAGTAACTGAGGGGGGGGTGGGGTGGCTGTCAGAACATGGTGATGCAGTCAGTAATGAGGGGTGGGGTGGGGTGGCTGTCAGAACATGGTGATGCAGTCAGTAACTGAGGGGTGGGGGGTGGCTGTCAGAACATGTGATGCAGTCAGTAACTGAGGGGTGGGGTGGGGTGGCTGTCAGAACACGGTGATGCAGTCAGTAACTGAAGGGGTGGGGTGGCTGTCAGAACAAGGTGATGCAGTCAGTAACTGAAGGGGTGGGGTGGCTGTCAGAACAAGGTGATGCAGTCAGTAACTGAGGGGTGGGGTGGGGTGGCTGTCAGAACATGGTGATGCAGTCAGTAACTGAGGGGTGGGGTGGGGTGGCTGTCAGAACACGGTGATGCAGCCAGTAACTGAAGGGGTGGGGTGGCTGTCAGAACATGGTGATGCAGTCAGTAACTGAGGGGTGGCTGTCAGAACAAGGTGATGCAGCCAGTAACTGAGGGGAGGGGTGGCTGTCAGAACATGGTGATGCAGTCAGTAACTGAGGGGTGGGGTAGGTGTCAGAACACGGTGATGCAGTCAGTAACGAGGGGTGGGGTGGGGTGGCTGTCAGAACACGGTGATGCAGTCAGTAACTGAGGGGTGGGGTGGGGTGGCTGTCAGAACAAGGTGATGCAGTCAGTAACTGAGGGGAGGGGTGGCTGTCAGAACACGGTGATGCAGCCAGTAACTGAGGGGAGGGGTGGCTGTCAGGTCCCAAAACACTGCAGTCCATACAGCAACAGCAACTCACCATCACTCTCTGGGTCAAACCAGAGAGGTCGAGCATGATGGTGGTGTCTGCTGTCATACTGTAGACACATAGACACCTTGCTGCATACAAACAGATTCCTCCCCAAAGTTTTCAGCAGCATATAAGCTGATCACAGAATAGATTCTCGACCTTCTCGTTTTGCTGCATGCAGAATCAGGACTTTGAACAACGGTAACAATCACAGTAAAATCTTGGTCCTTGCTGATATTGAAAAAAGGTGCCTAAACAGACGTTAAACACATACGGAATGACATTAAAGTTTTCATCAAATCCAAAACAAAGCAAAGGATGCCTAAACAGATGTTACACACATATCATGGAATGACATTAAAGCTTTCTTCAAATCAAAAAAAAATAAAGACATCCTGATATCTTTGTTGGGACTGGCACAAAACATCAAACACGCAGCTGATCTTGCAGAAACACCTGACTGCCGAAGCCATCAGGATCCCACACGTGGTACCCCAAGGCTGCCCAAATGTGAGCTGACAGACTCTTCTCTTCTACTGCGTAGGTGCAGTCTTGCTGAAGTCGACATCACTGTAGACAACGCCTTGTTCGGCGGGCGATGGCTTGGAGGGAGCAATGGAAGGCAGTGGGGCTCCCCTGAAGTCCACGGCGGTGTAGACAAGACCGTCCTGGTTGACCTCACGCCCGGTGCTGCTCTCTTCTGGTGACGAAGGCGGTGGCGCAGACTTCTGCAAATGACGAATGCATACGAGCGTGCCAACAGCTTCAGGTAAACATGACAACCGCTGAGGTCAAAGGGCAAGCCACAGGGCATTCAGCGATTCAAAACCCTGACACAAGCCTAACAACATGGCCCCTATGCCTCAGGTGTCACAAACACTTTCATACTGACTGACTGGAGTTGCTGACCACAATACAGCTAAATCCTCTCTCTTTTGGTGTACGCTGTGTGCGCCTTGTGTGTGCCTTGCATGCACACTGTGTGTGCCTTGTGTACCTTGTGTGTACTTTGTGTGTACCTCATGCGTGCATCATGTGACAGGCAGGCCTGTGCAGGAAAGGGGGTAACCAGCTGTGCCACAGCCATATATAACTGTCGTATAAATATGTCCACCTGTGGTATGAATATGTACACCTGTGGTATGAATAGGGTATAAATGCATACAACTGTGGTATAAATGTGTACACCTGTGATATACATATTCATAACTGGTATAAGTAGATAAAGTGTGGTATAAATATACATAACTGTGGTATAAATACATACACCTATGGTATAAATACAAACAACTTACGTGGTATAAATACATAAAACTGTGTTGTTGTTTTTTATCAACACATACAACTGTGGTATCATTACATATAACTGTGGTACAAACACCTACAACTGTGGTATAAATACAAAGAATTGTGGCACAAATACATATAACTGTGGTATGGGTACACATAACTGAGGCATAAGCGGACATGCCCTTGGGCAGCAATTGAAACAGTAATACCAATAGCCAGGGTTGGCACAGGCGCCAGATGAAAGTTGAAAAAAGATAAGCCTACCTTGCCCTTCTTGTCTTTGTCTGGTTTGAGCTCCACATTACTGTAGACATGGCCTGCACAACACAATAACCACAGCCAATAAGCAGTTACTAAAGTTAGGCAATTGTGCCATACAAAGAAACGAACTGTAGACATGACCTGCACAACACAATAACCACAGCCAATAAGCAGTTACTAAAGTTAGGCAATTGTGCCATACAAAGAAACGAACTGTAGACATGACCTGCACAACACCCATACCACAGCCAATAAGCAGTTAGACAACTGTGCCATAAAAACAAACAAACCGTAGACATGACCTGCACAACACAATAGCTACAGCCAATAAGCAGTTAGACAGTTGTGAATTACAAAGAAACAAACTGTAGACATGACCTCCACAACACAATAACCTCAGCCAGTAACCAGTTAGACAACTGTGCCAAACAAACTGGAGACAGACAGTTGTGCTAAACAAACAAACAAAAAAGTATGTACATGAAGTCTGATTCACCATAAATGACAACTGACATCCATCAATTTAACATTCAAACATGGAACTTTGAAAAACCTTTGTCAAAAGACAGGAGCAAGGGAAACCGAGTGAAGTGGTAGTTAAGGCAAGCACCAGAAAAGATGAGCAAGAGAAACTGAGTGAAGTGGTAGTTAAGGCAAGCACCAGAAAAGACAGGAGCAGGAGAAACTGAGTGAAGTGGTAGTTAAGGCAAGCACCAGAAAAGGCCCAACGCCTGGCATCTGCAGGACCCCATCTCACAGGGTGAAGAGGGCACCTGCAACCTATAGGGCCGTTCAGTGAAGCTGGTTTGAACCAGTGAATGCTCTTGGTAATCTTTTGCGCAAGAAGTCGCGAGAGGTTGCAGCGTCACTTCCGGGCCAATTTCTGAGTAGGTGTTGCTTCACGCTGTGTATAACAATGGAAGTTGAACCTAGAATTGTGAAGCAGTACAAATGCGACCACTGCTGCAGTTGCAAAAATTACCGGGGAAAGGGGATGAAGGGTGAGAAAAAAGTGTTTTTGCGTCATTTTTGGGATGACCAGAAGATCGCAATTTCATGGAAAAAATGCATTTTGAGGCATCCTTTAGCATAAGCAACAAGTTATTGCTTGTTGTCAGACACATTCTGACTATGGGCCTCCAAAAATGCCTTTAAAGTTAGCAGTGTAAAATTCACAAATTCACTGTCACCGCCTTCCATTGTGAAGAAAGTACACACCACAAGTAAAAGTAGCCAAGGGACTTAAGTGATGCTGGACAAAAGTCAAGGGAGTTAACAACTCTGCCTGAACCACACAAATAGATATTTTTTCGCTTTCATTAGTGCATCTCCCTTGCTAGGCAGTAGTCTTTCTCCCTCCCTTGATCAGTCTGTCTAATCAAATCATATTAGAACAAGACACAGTGAACCATACTAAAACAACACACAATGAGCTAACACAGAGAGAGAGAGAAACAGAGAGAGAGAGAGAGAGAGAGAGAGGAAGAGAGAGAGAGAGACAGAGACAGAGACAGAGACAGTCAGACAGACAGACAGACAGACAGACAGACAGACAGACAAACAGAGACAGAGAGAGTGACAGGCACCTATACACGCACATTGATCATCACTGATTATCTTTGTTAACAACTACTTAATCAGGGTGTGTGTGTGTGTGTGCGTGCGTGTGTGTGTGCACACATATGTGTATTTGTTTGTTTTGTTTTGTATTTTTCCTCTACATTTCTTCTACATCTGCTGTAATTGCATTTTTGCTTCTGCCCTTACTATTGAATTACACTGTGTAAAAATGTGAATGGATCCTGATGTTTATATGTAAACTGGAAATTAAAAAAATTAAACACCAACAAAAACTAATCAATCACTGAATGTGTTCCAGGTCTTCCAGATTCTGCCAAATTTGCATTTGGCTTTCAAGAACAGTTAAGACTAGAATGATTTGTTTGTTTGTTTTCATTTTACTGTGAAGTTTAAAAATCATTTGGGGGAGCCAGGAAAGCAGTTATTTCTTCTTCAAACAAAATAAATTGCCAGGACAAGACAACCACAACAACAAACTACACGCTGCAAAGTCCCAGTTTTCAAGAATCATTTTAGTTCGCCTTAAATGAGTGCTTTGTGTTGTCAACCTGATTCTACACCTGAGAAGTCGCAGCTTGAGTATCACTTGATGTGACTACTCCAGGCATGAATATCAAGACAAATGGAATGATGCACAAAGCACACAGCATTTCTGAACAGATAAATCCATTCAAATGTCAGAGCCGTATGTGTGTATGTGTGTTTGTGTGGGTGTAAATTACTAGTTTGTTCAATATGTAACTTTTGTATTTTCAATAACTGTTCTTTGAGTTTTAAAATATACAATACGTGTCACTGTGTACTGTGATGTGGTTAATGTTCAGCCATGTTTTAATTCCTCTGGTGAGATAATAAAGTAATCTTGAATTTTGAATAGCTGTATTTACAATCCAAGATTTTTAAAAATAAAAAAGAGATTAAAAAAAAGAAGTGAGAAATATTTAACGAACCAGCAACGTCTTTCTTCCCCTTCCCTTTCTTTGGTTTGGGTTTGGGTTTGGCACCAACAGCAGGAAGTGCTGACTTCTTCTTGGTCTTGTCCACCACTTCATAGGTGGCGTCAGGCTGACCGCCATTGGCTACCGACGCTGCCGCTGCCTTCTTCTTGGGTTTGTTAACCACTGCATACTCCTCTGCCATTGCAGCTGGCTGGTCTGTCAGTGGGGACAGTGATGATGCTGGTGATGGCAGCGCAGGGTCAGGTGTACCGCCAGCATGCCGGCCATGTGCTGGTCCGGGAATTAAAACATTCGTAAGAATTATTTCTAGTACTGAGCCTGCAAATCACCTCAAATGCTTCCCTCAAACTTTTCTCAAAATCATGAAAAATAGTTTGTAATCGATTATATTCATGTCTATCATAACTAATACAAAAAACTAAAAACAAATGTGCGCATGCGTGTGTGTGTGTGTGTGTGTGCACACGCAAGTGTGTGTGTGTGTGTGTGCATGTGCATATGTGTGTGTGTGTGTGTGTGCGCATGCATGTGTGTGTGTGTGTGTGTGTGTTTGCACATGTGTGTGTGTGTGTGTGTGTGTGTGTGTGTGTGTGTGTGTGTGTGTGTGTGTGTGTGTGTAAGCATGTGCACATGCATGTGTGTGTGTGTGTGTGTGTGTGTGTGTGCAAACATGCAAACATGCCTGTGTGCACACAAACATACCTGCAGGAAAACTGCTGGATGGTTTCTTTTGGTTAAGACCTACAGGAGGAGAACAGACCAAACCAGTAAGTACTGCACACCTCAAAGTCTATGTTGTACTTAAAGGAACTCAAGTACATAAGCTTGTTTGGAAACAGCATGAAGAGTACAGAAGCTTGTCTCGATGTATCACAACAATGAACAACCTTCAAACTCCCATGTATAAATGCAGACTTGCAATCAATTAATTTTTTTAAATTTAATACATAAAAGAACACCATGCACACATGTGAGAGAGAATGTGAGTCAGAGAGAATGTGAGTCAGAGAGAATGTGAGAGACAGAGAGAATGTGAGTCAGAGAGAATGTGAGAGACAGAGAATGTGAGAGACAGAGAGAATGTGAGTCAGAGAGAATGAGAGAGACAGAGAGAATGTGTCTGACAGAATGTGAGTCTGACAGAATGTGAGAGACAGAGAGAATGTGAGAGACAGAGAGAATGTGACAGAGAGAATGTGAGACAGAGAGAATGTGAGTCAGAGAGAATGTGAGAGACAGAGAATGGGAGAGACAGAAAGAATGTGAGTCACAGAGAATGTGAGAGACAGAGAATGTGAGAGACAGAGAGAATGTGAGAGACAGAGAGAATGTGAGTCAGAAAAATGTGAGAGACAGAGAGAATGGATCAGAGAGAATGTGAGAGACAGAGAGAATGCGAGTCAGACAGAATGTGAGAGACAGAGAGAATGTCAGTCAGACAGAATGTGAGAGACAGAGAATGTGAATCAGAGAGAATGTGAGAGACAGAGAGAATGCGAGTCAGACAGAATGTGAGAGACAGAGAGAATGTGAGTCAGAGAGAATGTGAGAGACAGAGAGAATGCGAGTCTGACAGAATGTGAGTCTGACAGAATGTGAGAGACAGAGAGAATGCGAGTCTGACAGAATGTGAGAGACAGGGAGAATGTCAGAGACAAAGAGACTGTGAGAGTCAGAGAAAATGTGAGTCAAAGAGAATGTAAAGACAGAGAGGATGTCAGAGACAGTTTGCCAGAGACAGAGGATACTAGAGACATGAAAATGTCAAGAGACAGAGAAAATCTCAGAGACAAAGAGAATGTCAGACATGGAGAGAATGTCAGACACAGAGAGAACATCAGAGACAGACAGAATGTCAGAGACAAAGAGAATGTTGGAGATAGAGAGCACATCAGAGAATGTCAGACAGAGAGAATGTCAGAGACAGAGAGAATGCCAGAGACATACAGAATGTCAGAGACAAAGAAAATAAGAGAGACAAGTAAATGACAGAGATAACAATATAGAGTTATCAGTGGGAGAGAGAAGGAGAAAGTAACAATTGCAAAGCCTGCACTAAAAGTTGCTACCTTTCCTTCTTCTCATCACAATGACGACAGCAATGACGATGACAGCGATGACAGCAATGGCAGCAACAATGCCTCCCCCAATGGCAGCGGCATCAACGCCACCACCGGTGTTTGGGCTGTTGCCAGGAGGTTCAGGGGCTGCAAAGAGAGACCGCTATGGTTAAGTCACCATGCAGTCGCTGGTCCTCTTTAAGGCTGCATGTCACCACTCATAATAATTAATCTTACCTAAACACTTGAAAAGTGTTCAGGCCATTGCCAGGAGGTTCAACAGCTATGGTTAAGCCACCATTCATTTTATAAATAATCTTGCCTAAACACTTAAAAATAAAGTGTTCAGGCTGTTGTCAGGATGTTGTTCAGGGGCTGCAGAGACAGATATGGTTAAGCCACAATACAGTCGCTGGTCCTCTTTAAGGCTGCATGTCACCATTCATTTTATAAATAATCTTGCCTAAACACTTGAAAATATAGTGTTCAGGCCATTGTCAGATGTTGTTCACAGGCTGTTCTGAGGCTGCAAACAAAGACAGCTATGGTTAAGTCACCATGCAGTTGCTGTCCTCTTTAAGGCTGCATGTCACCATTCATAATAATTAATCTTGCCTAAACACTTAAAAATGAAGTGTTCAGGCCATTGTCAGGATGTTGTTCAGGGATGGCAAGCAGAGACAGCTGTGGTTAAGCCACCATACAGTTGCTGTCCTCTTTAAGGCTGCATGTCACCATTCATTTTATACATAATCTTGCCTAAACACCTAAAAATGAAGTGTTCAGGCCATTGTCAGGATGTTGTTCAGGGGAGGCAAGCAGAGACAGCTATGGTTAAGCCACCATACAGTCACTGCCCCTCTTTAAGGCAGCATGTCACCATTCGTAATTAATCTTGCTTAAACACTTCAAAATAAAGTGTTCAGGACTGGCCAAGGCATGAAGCAAGCAGCCTGACTGTGTGACAGAGTCATAAAGGCATTAAAACAACAATTACATCAAGGAAAGACACAGAGCAAGTATACTTCAAGAGTGGAAGGAGCCGTCTCAGTGCTGTACGTGACATGGATGGTAAGGAGACTGGGTAGGGCAGAGCAGGTCATTGGAATTCAAGCAGGCAAGGAGCTGCCGTGTTTCTCAGTGACTTAAGAGGTTGGTGTGGTCAAGAGCAGACTTTTTGCGAAGTACTGTTAATTATTAATGGTATGTTTGAATACTAACAGGAAGAAGCCAGACAGAAGACTGTCATATGCTCAGAAGCAAGTTGATTCTTAGACTTCACAGAGACTACATGCTTACTGTGTGTACCAGGACCACCAACCCCCAAACTTTCCAACACTAAAACTAGCAGACAGACGATTTCCAATTTTTCATGTTTAGTTTTACACCTTGGGGTGTACTGCATACACCTCTGAGTGAGCTGTACTCAACTGGGTACTGAATACACCCCTGAGTGAGCTGTACTTAACTGGGTACTGAATACACCCCTGAGTGAGCTGTACTTAACTGGGTACTCAATACACCTCTGAGTGAGCTGTACTTAACTGGGTACTAATACACCCCTGAGTGAGTTGACTAACGGGTACTCAATACACCCCTGAGTGAGCTGTGAACTCAACAGGGTACTCAATACACCCCTGAGTGAGCTGTGAACTTAACTGGGTACTCAATACACCCCTGAGAGAGCTGTACTCAACTGGGTACTGAATACACCCCTGAGTGAGCTGTACTCAACTGGGTACTCAATACACCTCTGAGTGAGCTGTACTCAACTGGGTACTCAATACACCCCAAAGTGAGCTGTACTTAACTGGGTACTGAATACACCCCTGAGTGAGCTGTACTTAACTGGGTACTCAATACACCCCTGTGTAAGCTGTACTCAACTGGGTACTCAATATACCCCTGAGTGAGCTGTACTCAACTGGGTACTCAATACACCCCTGAGTGAGCTGTACTCAACTGGGTACTCAATACACCCCTGAGTGAGCTGTACTTAACTGGGTACTGTACACCCCTGAGTGAGCTGTACTTAACTGGGGTATATGAATGCATATGGACATACAATTCCCATGCCTAAGCCAAATTTCCGGTCACACAGGGGACGCTACTGACCAGGCAGTGTTAGCCTCTAGCACCAGCCTACCTCCAATGAGGATACACAAGCTCAGAAAACTAATTATGTCTTGGCTGACTAATGAAGGCAATTCATGTTGCTTCTTGTTTGACACATCACACAGGCAGTCTGAATCTTTCCCTTTAGTTTTCGCCACTGCCCGCTAGCAGCGACAGATGCTTAAAGATAAACAACGGGTGAGTGGCCGGCTGACTATAACCCACACTGACCCTAGAGACTAGCGCACACCTGCACTTCACACAGACCGAAGCGCACTGTACACAGGAAATGCCACGCGCTGACCTTGCTAGGCTGCACACACAGTGGTGATAACACGCTGCGGTCAGCGAGAGCGGTGAAGGGACAAAGCAGCAAAACTAGGGGGGGTTGATTGCAAAGTATTTTACTCATTAAGGCTTGCAGCCAAAGGTTTTGTATCAAATGAGCTCTGTAGAGAAGAGAACAAGGTTTCTGTCGACACTAAACATGCCATATAAAATAGCAAAACACATGCCATACAAGACGCACAAAAACAGCCAAAAAGAGATTTGAGCATTCCCTCGCCGACCTAATTTTTCCACGTTTTTCCCACGACGCTAAGTCACGCAAATGGATTTTTGCAAGCGTAATAATGTCATGCTCACAAACCTACATGCATCTACTTTAGTGACATCAAGCCAAAAGTCATGATTCACCTACCTTTCGCTTGTAGCGGGCCTCATTAATCACTCGACGAACAGTAATCCATTCACAAGCACATGCACTCCAAGCGCCTCAGACGCTACTCACAGTGCTTCTTTTTCTTAGGGAATGTGTACTGACAGTACTTAATTTGCTACAAGTCATATCAAACATGATGGTGATTTACAATATTTGCGGTACCTATTTTGTTTTTTCCCCTAAATTTGTCACTGACTAGTTTGTTTTCACTGCCACAGTAAAAGGTACCATACATTTAAAATAAACACGAAAATAAAACTTGTTATACGGACATTCAAGTTTTGAAGCATATGCAACACTTTGTCATAATTGTGTGTGCTCCTAATTTGCAGCATGCAAAGCATACAGTTACGTTTTGTTTTTCTCTATAGATGGCATCAGCCCGTGGAAGAGAGGTGCCATGTGCGTGTTCTCTTACTAAGTTAACACTCCGAGCTGCTCCTCCTTGCTCCTCAGTCCCCAAACACATTTTTAGAGGCAGTTGATGGTTGATGGCACTTGAATGTTTATGGTCTGTATTTTCGACAATGTTTATTCCAAAAATCGATAGAATTTGGTCAAAATATTGAGTACAACGGGTCCCCTTACTTCTGTTTCTATCCTTCTCACCTCTTTTCACACGTTCTCCACACAGTCTGCAAAGAGAATTCATTCTCCTTGCGTGTTCAGTTAATGAATGGTCAGTTGAGAAACCGCTCTCCATGATGGAAAAGGCACACACACATACACTGACTAAGTCATTATATCACAGCTTACAGGACTGAATCACAAAAATGAATAACTGGCTTTAACAAAGAAGAGACTGGACTAATAAACACACCAACATTCATGCAGTCAAAACTCTGGGCTTTGCCACAGCATGCGATTGAAATTGCCACAAAATGCTGCAAGATCTGCAGGCACAAGTAATAAGAAAGAAGGCCCAGTTTCCACTGGTGCCAGATGCCACGCTGGAATGTCAGGCGTGACCTGGGGTCAAGCTGAGTGCAATGGGGGTGAGCCGGTCAACTAAAGAGTGGGAAATAGCTGAGACTGGACTGCCGTGATCCGCTCATGGTAAGGCACCACCATACCAAGTTTGGTTAAAAAAGGTTGAGTGGTTTAGAAGATATCTGGACACATACACAGAGAGACATGGTGACTCCAGTATACCCCCACCCCGACCCCCACTATTCCCACCCCCCATTATTTTATTTTTTTAATTGAGGGGAGATCAAACCAAAGGACTGTCACAGTGCAAAACACAGTCTGAGAACCCCACCCTCAGTCCTTTCACCTCTGACCATTTGCTCTTCTTGTAATCAAACTGTCAATGCAATTTTCTTCTTCTCTACGTGCAGCTACAAGGTTAACTGACCGTTGTACTTGATCTGAACGGTGAACAGCGCCTGCCCCTGTCCGTTGGCCACCGTCACCTGATAAAAGCCAGCAGCAGCTGAGGATGTCATGTTGTCAACAGTGACGGTGCACGTGGAGATGTAGAGTGGGTCTCCCTTCTGTCGACAAGACCCCGTCAGCGTGATGCCGTCATAGTCAGTCTGTGGCGTGCTGACGTTCGCTGCTGACGCTCCCAGAAAGGCGAACGTGAGGCTGTTGGGAACGGGGTACGCAGTGACGTCAAAGGGGACAGACACAGACCGGTTCAGGAAGTTGACAGATGGAATTGTTGTGTTGCTGCTCCGAGGTTTGCCTTGTTAAAGAAAAAGAGAGAGAACAAAAGGCATGAACAAGTTCTCATTTGCACCTGATAATCAAGCCAAACGCTGCACAGGAAAATTGATCCACCGCTACACATCTATCACATGGGTTAGTCTAACATACTAGGATCAATGCAACTTGTCTCTTCCTTCATGTGTGTGGTCACTAACAAGAGAGAGAGATCACAAAAGGCATTTTGTTATAAAGCTTGTAGTACTTCACTTTACAAAAATCTACATCATCATATATTGCAATACAATGCAACAAAAGCTGACCTGAAGCAGTTTGAGAATATCTCCAAATGATTTGCACAGTTTCTACACCACAGAAATACACTGCAACAAAAGCTGACTTGAAGCAGTTTGAGAATATCTCCAAATGATTTGCACAGTTTCTACACCACAGATGGCATTACCAATTGGCGGATGCTTGATTTATTTCACTTTAGTTCTTCCTCATTCTTTTATGACTTTGGGGGAATGGGGGTGGGAGTAGGACAATGCTTAAAAACAACAACAACAAAATACCCACCCACCCCCACCAGCTAAAATAATTATCTGTGCTATAGGCAGCCTAATGGTGAAGAAACACAACTGTCAACAAAAAGGTGATTTCAAACTCACCACTGTGGGGTTACACCTCCTAAGCATCTAAAAACCATCCAGTTAAAAATAAGGTTTTCTATTTGAAAGTATACTCAGAAAGACCATCCAGTTATAAACAAGTTTTCTCCTTGAAAGTAAATTTAGAAAGACCATCCAGTTATAAACAAGTTTTCTACTTGAAAGTAAATTCAGAAAGACCATCCAGTTATAAACAAGTTTTCTACTTGAAAGTAAATTCAGAAAGACCATCCAGTTATAAACAAGGTTTTCAACTTGAAAGTAAATTCAGAAAGACCATCCAGTTATAAACAAGGTTTTCAACTTGAAAGTAAAATCAGAAAGCCTACACCCTACATGCATACACTGTTCACTTTGGAGTCAGACCCTCTTTGATGCTGTGCCTAAACTTTGGAACAGCCTGTTCCTCTTCTGTAAGGGAAGCATTTCAAAGATGATGCCCTGAAGTCGACCCACATCTTTTGAGACACAAAAACTCCAATGGGATCCCTCAACACCTTTTCCCATTTTTACTGGGTGCCATATGGAACCTTTGATTTGTTCTCAATCTCATCCTTCCTATATATGCATTCTTTTCTCTTCTTTTTAAGTCTCCACGTTTTAAGCTCTCTGACCATGTTTCAGCGTGGATTTTACTGAATTAATGAATTGTCCATTCTTACAGTTGACGTAGAGTGTAGCAGTCGTTGTGGCCGGCTGACCCATCCTGTTGTCAGCGCTACACGTGTAGTCACCGCCGTCTTCACACCGGACATTATTCTCTTCATGGTTCAGCGGACTGAGGCCTGTGGCCAGCTGCACACCGCTGTCCTTGCTGACAACGGTCACGGTGGGTGTGGGCCGACCACCACTCCCACTGCAGGCAAAGGTCACTGCGTCTCCCTCGCTGACAGTGGCGCCTTGTGACCCAGAGGTCAGCTGCAGGGTGACCCCTGTGGGGGGGTCTGGAAGAACATAACTGCATACATGTACAGGTAAACTTGTTAATTTACTTATTTGTTAACTGTTATTTGTTAATGCACAGTATGAACGGAACATCACCAAGACAAATTCCTGTGTACTATAAATGTCATTGGCAAATAAACATCCTTGTATCCATGTATCCTTGTAAACACAATTATGCTGCTTTATGGTGATGGAAGGCGAGTCTGCCTGAAGACAGTGCTTTATGGTGATGGAAGGCGGGGCTAGCTGAAGACAGTGCTTTATGGTGATGGAAGGTGGGGCTAGCTGAAGACAGTGCTTTATGGTGATGGAAGGCGGGGCTGCCTAGTGCTTTATGGTGGTAAAAGGTGGGGCTGCCTGAAGACAGTGCTTTATGGTGATGGAAGGCGGGGCTAGCTGAAGACAGTGCTTTATGGTGATGGAATGTGGGGCTAGCTGAAGACAGTGCTTTATGGTGATGGAATGTGGGGCTAGCAGAAGACAGTGCTTTATGGTGATTGAATGTGGGGCTGCCTAGTGCTTTATGGTGATGGAATGTGGAGCTGCCTAGTGCTTTATGGTGATGGAATGTGGGGCTGCCTAGTGCTTTATGGTGATGGAATGTGGGGCTGCCTAGTGCTTTATGGTGATGGAATGTGGGGCTGCCTAGTGCTTTATGGTGATGGAATGTGGGGCTGCCTAAGACAGTGCTTTATGGTGATGGAAGGTGGGGCTGCCTGAAGACAGTGCTTTTTGCCTAGACAGTGCTTTATGGTGATGGAAGATGAGGCTGCCTGAAGGCAGTGCTTTATGGTGATAAAAGGTGGGGCTGCCTGAATACAGTGCTTTATGGTGATGGAAGATGAGGCTGCCTGAAGGCAGTGCTTTATGGAAATGAAAGGTGAGGCTGCCTTTGGACAATGGCAACAGAAAGTGGGGTTGGCTGGAAACAGTGCTTTATGGAGAGGGAAGTTTTAGGCTGCCTAGGCCTGAAGACAGTGCTTCATGGTGGGGCTGCCTGAAGACAGTGAACTCATCTCCACCATTTCAGGCACGAGTTTGTACAGCTGAGTGAGGAGCTGTAGCAGTCATGAGAGGATTTTAGTGACAAGGGTGAGACACTGTGTGCAACAAATACGTCATGCACACATAAAAATTATAGTTGTGAGCCAGGCAGCTGACACATAAGTGATGCATGCAACTCCAGTCAGGCCAACACCCAATCAATAAACCACATAGGTCAGACCAAGGCAATGGTCAGGTGCCATCTGTTCATAGTTGGAAAGGTGTTCAACAAAAGTTATGGGGCTTCAGACCTGTGAAGACATTTTTTTCATGGAAACTAAAATGAAAGAAAAGAAAAAAAGTAGTAGTAGTAATTGGATTTTAATGTCCTGTCAACCACACAGGGCCACTCCAGGACAGTCAAACTCAGGTCATAAGCAAATACACATTTCCAAACTCTTCCCACATATATATCAACCCTCTGTCAAGTCAATCTACAAAACCAATCACTTCACAAACATAAAACATACATACACAAACATCAGACACAAATTTTCGAAGAGTTCGTCCCTTCAATATTACCCCTGTTAAAAGAGCACATAAGGCTAGGACATGCTGGTATCGTCGACCATTCCGTCTAATTTATCGATACCAGGTTAAAGAAAAATATAAAAAAGGAATGGACAGACACAATATAAAATTAAAAAATGTTATATAAATGCATAATGACAAATACCAGTGCCATATGGCAGCAAGCTGCACACACCACCTACTAACTATCATCTCCTAGCTGTTCAACAAGAGCCATACAAAAAAGCCTAACACTTAATGGAAAATATTTGGGAGTTTTCTGGAAAAAAGTCAGGAGAATGGACCATTAGCAGAAAAATGACAAGTCAGAAAGAGCAAGAGGACTAGGCAGGAAAAAAACAAGAGAGGAGATAGGAAAGGGGAATCAAATGACAGCCCTGAGATTCCAGACAGGAGAGAGACATCAGACATCCCCAGCCTCCCTTCGGGGGAAAAAACAAAACAAAACAAAAACAGAAGCAGTAGCAGTAATAGAAGTAGTTCTTGTAGTCACAAAGCTAGCAGTAGTTCTTAGAGAAACAGCAAAAATCAGCAGCTGAAGACTGTTGTGCACAATAGTCTCCTACTAAAAAAACCAAGGTGAATGCAGTCTTTTGGGGTTTTGTGCGTGCTGCTGTTGCTAATAAATGCAAGCAAAAAAACAAAACAAAAATGACAGCTGTGATCAAAAACATTGGGGGACATGATTATTGACTCACATCCAACCCTGGCTGTGTAGACCTGGCCACCAACAGTCGTGGCCCATTCCGCGTCACAGCGGAATTTCTTCCTGTTGTCGTCACCGCGCAGCAGTTTCTGCGGTTCCATCTGTAGGGTTGTGTCACCATAGTTACCGTTGTTGATGTTGTTGTTGATGTTGTTGCCAGTTCCCCAAAACCATCGCAGACGTCCCGTGGGCTGTCCCAAGGTAGCCGTGTTGCACGTGCAACTGAGTGTGGAGTTTTCCAGGACATAGCCAGTGGGACTGCACGACACTGTGGGGGCCTGGGGGAGGACTGGAAAACAACAAACACATGAATTATGAATGGACAAAAAAATGCAAAGTATTATTCCCTTTTCTGTTAATGCCTCATTGAAAAGGATGTCCCAGAAAACTCAGAAGTTCACATTTTTGCCACCTGGAGCATCACACAAGCAAGTACACAGGGAACACACAGTAATCAGTACACACTCACATGTGAATCAAAAAGTTGACAAATGATCTAAAGCATCTTCTGGTGTCATTGTTACGTGAATCAAAAAGGAGATGCATGATTTAAAGCATCTTCTTGTGTCCAAAATACACTTGGTTTAAAATATCCCTCCGGCACTTTTACTAGTTTCAGTGAGTTTGCCAAGGATGCAGCCCCTTAGGCTTCCCCCCGTAAACACCAGAAAGACATGCATGCCAGACAGTGAAGTTGTACAAAGCAAAGCAGTCACCATTCATTCAGAATCATCACAAAATGTCAATGAAATAATAAAACACACACAAATGGATCAAGCTCAATTAAGGTTCCATCATGCAAATTGTGCATATATCATATCTCCATGAATTTGTTTTTTCTTCTTCTTCTTCTGTTGCTTTTCAGGCAATGTTGCATTGTTTGCCATAGACATCTGGTTAACGATGACACACAACTAGGCCACACCCTGATCACAGACCACAGGTGCAGCAATAATGGATTTTAGTTTATACGTCTTCACTGACATTTCCATGCAGTCAGCTATTATACTCATCCAGATGAAAACATTGCGCCTGGGTACATTAATAGAAGTAGGCATCCTTCAGTGTCAGATCACAGAATTCATGCTCTGGACAGCTCAGGTTAAAGAGTCTGCAGCATCTGCTGTTACATAATACAAGATAACTTTATTAATCTATTTGGGAAATTACATGGTCTGCCATAAAACTTATCATGTAATAAAACATGGCACCAACAACAAATTAACATTCCCTATCTTCCAAATTACAATCCACCTGCACAAACAGCTAGCTGCCTCCCATTCACTTGTAGATATTCCTCCATTTTATCCCAGAACAGATGTTGCAGAAAAAGGCCAATGATGGAGAGGGACTGGGAGTCTCTGCTGCACTAGATTTTGAACACAGTGTCTTTCGGGACTGCACTTTGGATACATTTCCTGCTTTCTTGTTTCTCCATAACCATCTGCCCTGTCTCCTCCTCTGCTCTCCAGTACCTGGTGCAGCTGGTACCATCTCCTCCAGCCTCCTCCTTGGTGTTTACATCCTTGCTCTGAGGGCAGGCTTGCAGGCATCCTTTCAGCACAGGTGATGCCGTCCTGCTGATTGCTTAAACTCCATTCCAGCTTGCACAAGGACATGGGTGTTTGTAATCTGTTCTAGTGAGAGATGCAGTGGACCCAACCAACCATGAGCCAAATTTACTCTGGGTAGCACAGTCCAAATTCACTGTGCTAAACTCCTGCAACCCAAACATGCAAATGACATACCCCTACTAAAGCATACAATGCAAAGCCCAAACTACAGTCCCTACTAAAGTGTGCTAATGCTCCTGAGTTCCAGACAAGTCAGTTTGCCATCGTGTGAAATGTAAGCAAATAACAAATGAAGGGCAGATGAAGGGTCTGCTCACCGGTCCAAACACACAAAAGGTTCAAAAGACTGCTGTTTATTAGGTCAAAACACAACATGCACATTTTCAGGGTATTCCCCTTTCTGAAGCTGCACAAGGACACTTAAAACAACAGTTAAACAGTGAAAAATAACGACAGTGCTGGTGGCAGTGACATCTTTCCCCACACTGCCAGGTGTATGTGATTACCAGAGGACTACCAGTCTGACTCACCGATGACAGTGGTGGTGGTGGCGGTGACGTCTTTCCCCACACTGCCGGGTGTATGTGATTACCAGAGGACTACCAGTCTGACTCACCGATGACAGTGGTGGTGGTGGCGGTGACGTCTTTCCCCACACTGCCGGGTGTATGTGATTACGAGAGGACTACCAGTCTGACTCACCAATGACAGTGGTGGTGGTGGCGGTGACGTCTTTCCCCACACTGCCGGGTGTATGTGATTACAAGTGGACTACCAGTCTGACTCACCGATGACAGTGGTGGTGGTGGCGGTGACGTCTTTCCCCACACTGCCGGGTGTATGTGATTACAAGTGGACTACCAGTCTGACTCACCGATGACAGTGGTGGTGGTGGCGGTGACGTCTTTCCCCACACTGCCGGGTGTATGTGATTACAAGAGGACTACCAGTCTGACTCACCGATGACAGTGGTGGTGGTGGCGGTGACGTCTTTCCCCACACTGCCGGGTGTAACCACCACCCTGTAGCTGTAGCTGCCGGCCGCTGTAGGAAGGTTTGTAGTCAGGGAGCAGGTTGCCCTCACATACTTTCCTCCCAGGGGTGACGTGGTCATGTTAACCAGGTTAAAGTTTGTCTCTGTGCTCTGTAAAATTCAAAGTCACAAAATAAATACAATTTATAATGCATCCTTTGTTGATGTTATTGTTGTTGTTTTTATATCCAATGGAACACACAAACATTCTGCAATTTCTCTAATTACCCAATCATAATTCAAATGCAAGTGTCCAAAAAGGATCGTAATTTTTTTTACCCCACCCCCCACCCCCCAAAAAAGCCTCTGCTTATGGCTGTTTTCGGTTCATACCCTCAACAAATCCAGGTTCACTTGCAGCCATCAAAGTTGCCTGATGCTCCAAAATGCAGTAGACACGTGTAGGCCTACCTTCATGCTCTCTGGGTTCTCTATGCTTGCCATTTGTATGATTCTTATTCTTCTTGTTGCTGCTGCTGCTGTTGCTGTTGCTGTTGCTGGTGGTGGTGCTGGTGGTGGTGGTGGTGGTGGTGTGTGTGTGTGTGCGTGTGTGTGTGGTCAGTGTACCATATGTACACTTGAAATGTGTTTGGGTCCATCTTCTGACTCATCAAAAAATGTTGTTGTTGTTTAGATTTTTTGTTATTGCATATTAACAATAATGCAAAGTATGTCTGTGAAAGGACTCCCTCCATCCTAATCCACCCCCTGCCACAAAGCAAAATATAAAAAAACGAGATTACACTGTGCCCACACTGTAACACTAACAACCAACACTGTGTGTATCCTGATTGGGTTGCCATCACCTACACTTGTGTGACAGTATAAAATTAACAACCAACAAAACTAATCCAATCAAAGTGCGTATCAGAGGTGTTTCAATGTTGTTGTTTGTTTGCTTGTTGTTGGTGTTGGTGTTTTCTTCTTCTTGTATAAGGTACGTAAGTAACTTGGTCTTTTACTCCCAGTCAATACAAGAATGAAAGTAACAATTAAATATTAACAGCATGTTTCATTTTATTTACCAAACAGGTTTTTGTTCACACTAAAACCATCCTGTGTGTCTGGCAGGTGTCACTACTGAATGTCCCAAAACACATGAAAAAAAGTTATGCTTTTAAGTATTACAGGATATGAAAACATGACTAATCAGAGCATAATTCCATCATCTGTCTCTAAAATCCAGTGATCACACCAGACATTTTTCAAACAGATGTCACATTTAAGATGGCGAAAGTTGTTGTTTTTTTGTTGTTGTTTTTTTGGTCATAGTCCAGGAGCTGTGTGAGAGTCGAGGTGGCCGTCCTGAGCTGTCCGTCCTAACGAGCCTTCTGGTTTCCGTGGACGTAAAGAATTATTGAACCGTGCTTCGGCATTGGTCACAACTTGTCCCTAATATGTCAACTGACATCTGAGGACATTAAGCAACACTTCACCACCTTCTTTTTTTGCCCCGTCCCTAATAAGCCTTATGGTTTCTGTGGATGTTAAGCACCATGTTTACTTACTTACTTCTTTTTTTGTTTTTATGGAAACCGGTCAGACATTCACTGTAACTGGTCAAATACACAACCATCCATTCCCCCATTTAGAGCACATATGTACACAGACATTCACTTAAAAAAGATAAAAAAGTTCCGGTCAAATAATGTCTGACTGACTGCTGATTTTTTCTCTCCAGTGTATGCTGATCTTAACCAGTAAAATACTTGAAATTATTAGTTAATGCAATTCCTGAAAAATCTATCAATTCCTGGACTGGGTTTCTTCTGTAAATAACTTAATAAGGCAGTATGAATGCCCGGGCAACAATAGATAGTTGTCCACCTTGCCACATTATAGCTGACATACTAAACTCAAACATCACTTCAGCAGTAATGTTATCATTTTACTCATCGTTTCATGAAGAATAAAATAAACACTTTAAGCTTTCACCATGCAGTTTTTTTTCTTCGAAAAATAATTATGAAAATATGACTTCTTTGTACACAACATTTTGTCAAGACAGTATAAATATTACACACACAACACACACACACCCCAACACACATGCACACACACCACCAACACACATACACACACACACACACACACACACACACACACACACACACACACACACACACACACAACAGGTCTCTACACATGCTCCGTCTCTTCCTCTTAACAATCATCACAAGTAATTTCTTCCCAATCTTGGTGCTCTCTGTAGCATGATGAATTATATGATTGCATCATGTGTCACTCACTCCAGTTTTCTGGAACCACTGACACTTGTACCGTCCCTGTGCAGAGTAGGCCTTGCTGATGGAACAGCTGCCCACCACTGACCAACGCCGGAACTCCACACTGCACGACCCCACCTCTGATGGATCTGTACATAATGATCATTATTTTTCATATGTTTAGGTGAAGAAAAAAACAAGCCAGTAATTCATTGTTGAGGCCTTATCTTTAGATCTGGAAGACCTTAAAAAAAAGGGAAAAAAAGGGGGGGAAAAAAAATCTGCAGAAAAAAAAAGGGGGGGGGGGCCCCCCCCCCCCCCCCCCTTGCAAAACCGAGGATTAAAAATTTTGATCGGGGTTTTGGGGCCTTTATTATGTTGGTTGTCTAGGTCAGATATGTGTTTTACTACCTTAGTATCTCATCAGTGACCACCGGCACATAATGGAGAGGATATCAGCCCAGCATTAGCAAAAGAAAAACACCATCTACATGGCAGACTAACTTGCATGGGCCTAGAGGAATACTCTCAGCTGACACAACTAAGAAGCTTGAAATAAATTCTATTATTTTGTTCTAAATTTGAAAAGCAATGCAGATTGTAAGTACTACCAATTACCACAGCATTTTTATTCAGGTCAGTTTAAATGAAATCCATGCACTGGGGAAAGTCCATATGCACTTCACCAAGTCTGTCACAGGTTTCACTAGTGTTTCCTTTGAAACAGTTCCAATGTTGGTCTTATATTCATTATAATCACAATGACCATTCCCCATATTTTGAAAGCAGATCACTGAGGATTTCCCCTTTCTACACCACCCCTCCATAATCCACAATCATCATCAATGGTATGGCATCCTAGGCTTTGAGCCTGCATGTAGTGTCTCAGGCTACTGAACATTTCAGACCTTCTAAGACTTGGTCATTTTATCCCTTGACTCTGCAATGTCCAGAACAGTACATCCACAGGAGCCTTGAAAGGTAACTGATGCACATTGTGTTTGTAACAGGCCACTGCAGGCTTGCCATTCGTTACTGTAGCAAGTCGTTCAGTCTGTGAGGACGATAGCATGTGGCTGGACTCAGTCACCTCTAGGGCCAATCCAGTGGAGAGCGTGTGTGATTGCTTCTTGTGATTGCTTCTATTTCATTTGTCAAGCTGGAGGTTGAGACCAGACTGTACTGTTTTCATGGGTGGTGGTCACGTCTTGATTAACATTAAAACAATGAAGTGAAGCCCTATCCAGGGGGATCTCCACTTGCATGTATATGTATTTATTTATGTATAATAATTAATATACTTGACAAACAAAACAATATTTTGTTACAAGTTTACCAGCCTTCTGATTCATTGTATCAAAATCATATTAATTCATGTCACTGTAGGGTATCTAAAACCTACAAAAACAGACTTGCTTGTTAACTGACATAAAAATTTAACATCACACAATGTGATCACTTATGGGCTTTTGGGCTGAAAAAAGGAGAAAAAAAAATCATTGGGGTTTGGGGGGGGGGTTTAGGGTTACAGCTAGCTGGCTGGTCTTTTATACCCAAAGTTTTATATAAATATATATATAGAGAGAGAAAGAAAAGAAAACAGACAGACAGACAGACAGAAAGACAGACCCAACCTTTTTGGGGTGGGTGGGGGGGACACAAAATTCAATCACCCACAAAAAAAATTTTGGGGTTTTGCTTTCCATTTTTTTGGGCCGGGGGGTTTTGTTGAAAAGGAATTTTGTGTGTTTTGTGTGTGTGTGTGTGTGTGTTTTGTGTGTGTGTGTGTGTGTTTTTGTGTGTGTGTGTAACCCTTTATCATGACATGAAGTCATGACACCTAAGTGTCCAATGCAGAACAGCAGAATAATAGAATTCTATGCCCTTGTTATATATAATTTATGTAGATTGCTAGATGATAGAGGAAAGTATACATGGACAGAAAACAATTCATAATGGGATAATTACACTTATCAAATTATTACTGTGTCACTGAAACACTCCAACAGTTTCATGTCCAACTCACGGACATAATCCATCTGACAGCTGACAGTCGGCTTAGTTCCACCGGCAATCCGACACTCCAGGGACCCTCCTCTCTCCACTACTGTAGAATTATGAACTACAGGGTCCACGTTCAGAACGCTCTCTGCATTGGAGGTCCTGCTGGGACGAAACACTTCTCCAAAAGCCCCAGGGGCTGGGGTACAGGAGTCTGATGAGGACCCGGCAGACAGCGGTGGACAGGACCCTGCAGGTTTCCCCTTGGCAAACCACTCGACAGTGTCCTGACTGGTCAGTCCCCTACAGGTCAGTCTGTTGGTGGTCTCCCCCTCCTTGACCTCAAAGTACTGGTTCACACATGGTGACAAAGACATGGCACCTGTTGAAAATAAATAAACTGCACAATGATGACTCTTAATGTAATATAATGCAACAGTTGCACATAGCTTAAACTTGATTACACAATAATCAATTCTTCTACTCTACTCTTAGCGATTCAAGATTTATCTATTCTTATCCAGGATTATTTTTTTTAATCACTAAATCAATTAATGCAACATATAATTCATACAATTTCCTTGTCTTTTTGTTTTAAAGTTAGTTAGTAATTGGATTTTAATGCCCTGTCATTATGTCAACCAGTGAACCACACAGGGTCACCTCAGGATAATCAAGCTCTGTCATAAGCAGATTTCAAAACTCTTCTCATACATATATTTTTCAAAACAATCCCTACACAAAGATAAAACAAAATATACATATTATATAATACACACAATTCTGTTCAAATAAATTGATAATTTTTTTAACTCTACATCACCAGATGATGAACACTGCTCATCCCTGTTCCTCTTTTCTTTTTTTCTTTTTGGGGGGGGGGGGGGGGGGGGGGCTGGGGCTGGTGAGATGCTTCCATGTTCCATATCCTTGGCCCAAAACAAATGAGATTATCTCATTTCCATAGATCTACACATTATCCAGCCATTGGAATTGGGTACTGTGTGTGTGTGTGTGTGTGTGTGTGTGTGTGTGTGTGTGTGTGTGTGTGTGTGTTGTGTGTGTGTGTGTGTGTGTATATAATTATATATATATATTTAAAATGAACAGAATCAACTTTTCTATTTCAGTTGAGTTTCTGTTCATATGTTGTGCATGCAACAGTTCACCTCTTCCCAGCTTTCCTAGTTTCTTTGCGTCATAAATGCAAAGGGGAACTGAGCCAGAAAGCTTCCACAGGCCCTGTTTATAAATACAGCTTCCACAGGCCCTGTTTATAAATACAGCTTCCACAGGCCCTGTTCACAGAACTTCCACAGGCCCTGTTCATAAAACTTCCACATGTCCTGTTCATACAGCTTCCACAGGCCCTGTTCAAAGAGCGTCCTTAGAATTGACAGTGTTGTCTGACAGCTCATTCTAGTCCTTGATGGTGTTTGGCATAAATGAGAATTACCGAATCAGAGTTCGCATTAACCAATGATTTCTGGTATTTTACTGGTTAAGATCAGCATAATAATACCGGAAACAGAATCAACAACTGTTCAGATGTATTGGGTGTTATTTTGCTTGACCAGTTCTCATAAAAAACAAAACAACCACAGCACACAGACATAGCATGTATGTGTGTCACTGTGTGTGTGTGTGTGTGTGTGTGTGTGCGTGTATGCACGCACATAGTGCATGCATACGTGCATGCATGTGTGTGTGTGTGTGTGTGTGTGTGTGTGTGTGTGTGTGTGTGTGTGTGTGTGTGTATGTGTGTGTTCTAGACAGGGAAGGTAACTGGGGGTTTGGTAGCAGAGCTCCAGCAATAGTATCTCTACAGATGGCAGTGTATCTGACCAGTTACAGTGATTGACTGACCGCTTTCTGTGAACAACTTTCGCTACCTTATCATGTCACGTCAGTCTGAAAAATGTCTAGTGCAATCACTGCCTAATCCTGTACAGGGTGCAGCACTGATGACTGAATCAGGGAAAACAGCTGAGTGTGGTCTCTTCTTTGGCAGGCTAGTGCTGGGACTAGCTTTGATCTGTCCACCTTCAGTCTTCATGCAGCATTTTGTACAGCACTGGTCTGGCTAGCCCTTTGCAATGCTGCAGGGAGGGCCAGGGAAGGCAGTGAAGCCTTGCTGTGACACTGGAATCTCTGCACCTTTTCTGTTCTTCACTGACACTGGCAAAGGGTCCATTCTGTTCTAGCGACATCCACAGGAATGACACTGAGGCAAGCTCAATGCACAGTATGTTTGAATGTATGGTTACTACACAATACTAGTAAAGCCATTGTAGGCAGAGATAACTGACAATGACATGTAGGGCCTGCACAGGAGCTTGTCAAATTGCATAGCAACAGTTGTGGGTGAAGTTAAAATGTATGGCAATAATGTGCATGTGAGTACTTGTGGATGTGTGGGTGTGTGTGCGAGTGAATGTGTGGGTGTGCATATGTGTATAACAATTTGTGGATGTGTGTATAAATTTGTGGATGTGTGTACAAGTTTGTGGATGTGTGGGTATGCATGTGCGTTTGTGGATGCATCTATGTGTGGGGGTGTATTTTGTGGATGTGTTGGTGTACATGTGTGACTGAATGTGTGCATGGGTGGACAGGGGCAAGTGAATGAGTATATATTATATATATGTGCACATGTGTGCATGTTTGCATGTGCACACAGAGTCACACACACACACACACACACACACACACACACACACACACACACACACACACACACACACACACATAAATGCATGCACACACATGACATGATATGACATGGTTATCAGATTACTTAGTCTAAAATCCTTTATCTGGTCTTTCCCAGCCAAACTATTCTATCTTAACTTTCAACACTGAGGTTACCATGTGGGAAGGCAAAATTCAGTGAAAAACCTTCTTGCTTTCAGTATCCGAGATCTTGCTTTGTCCTTCTTCAATTCTTACATGCAAGGTAGGACACAAGTAGTAACTGTAAATGAAATAAAATCATCTCCTTCGCTTCTGACTTGTGGGATTCCCCAGGGCTCAGTCCTGGGACCAATTCTTTTTGTTTTGTATATGGGTTCTTCTTCAGTGCTGGTCCTAGATAGGGGGAATAAGAGGTCAAAACTGAAATAGCTTATAGCTTATCCCAATTGGGCTTGTTGTGTTCCACATACATCCTATTTTAAGGCACAATTAAAAGAAAAACAGTTAGGACCCCAACTGCAAGTTAGGGTGGCTTCGAACATGTCCAAGTGGAGAGCATAATGCATGTTTCGGTGTGACATAAAAGTACCATTATGTAATATTTAGAAGAACCTTATTATTTCATAGAAAGGTTTTGAATAACAATCATTAGGAGTAACTAAGTGCAATTTTTAAGAGGGTTCATCCACTTGAGAGTAGAACAGCCTACCCGTAAAATTGTGACACCAAAACATGCGTGACATGGAAAGAAAAGTTTTTCCTTCAAGATCAAACCATAGATCAAACCATAGATCATGAACAAGTACTTATTCTTGTTAGTTTTTGATGCTGTGGACATATTTCAAAGTAATACTGAAACTCTTCCTCAACTTCGGATGTTCTTTGAATCGTAACACATGTTTCATGTGACATGTAACGTATATTTCACATGACATTCAATAATCACTCAGGTTGGAAACTGTTAAAAGCATGTAGAAAACGTATTTTTTCAGAATATTTGTACACATTACATGTATGTAAGCATTTGTTTTAAGTTTGACAAGTGTTTTTTTGTTTTTGTTTTGAGTTTGACAAGTTTTGCTTATGTATAAAAAAAAAATATATAAAAAAAAGTGATGAGTAGTACTAGTAATGTTTATATGAATTGACTGAAACTTAACATGAAAATGTAATCAATCATTTCTTCTCATGCAAAACAATGTCAACTTCAAGCAACTTTTATTCTGTAAAAAACCCAGCTGCATCTGACACCGGTCTGTAGTGGCTTAGTCTTGTAAGCTGATCAGCAGGCACCCAAGGGATGTCATCAGTTGCAGGGAATGAGAAGCTGCTCTGATTTTCAGGCAGGAACTTTATCTGCACTTCTCCAGATGAAGCCTTGTAGTTGTAGTCTAGAACCTAGATTTAACAGAACCAACAAGTGAAATCACAGCACAATTTGCAGTCAACAACTCATCACATTCAGAGACAGCAATCAAAGTTGGTGGAAATGGAAAAACAAGATGTAGTAAACTAGTACATATATATATATATATATAGTATGCTGCCACAGACCCCTGTCTTTTTCATGAATGCTAATGCACCCTCCCACCCCT
>JABMCL010003409.1:155000-213981 GCA_018857735.1 Alviniconcha marisindica
ACGCGTTTCCCCGCCGGGAGGGCACTTGGCATTCCACCCCCAAGCAGACCGCTTCCTTCCTTCTCTTTACTTTTACCATAGCATTATTTAGTAAAATACAGTAGTAAAAACATGATGTCCGCAGTTCTTTTATTGATTATGTTGTACGTGTAACTAACAATAGAAAGAACATAACAGTGGCGACGAGATGTGCGATTCCTGTGTCAAAGGCTTGTGAGCAGAGTGAACTTGGTGCATTCGCTCCCTAGTTTCGGCAACAGGAGAACCCAGCCTGCAAGACTCACTGCAGATCTATTGTGTTGGACTGTTGCTGGATGTGTGCTTGCATTGATCAAGGACAGTGTGTTTTCTACTGTATGTCAACATCACCAAACGCAGGTCAGATCAAACCATTTTTATTATCGTCCACACTATTGCTTGTTGCATCATGCCTCATTTTGGAAGATTAGAAGAGTTCGACTGTTCATCTACTGACATTGATTCCTATTTTGAGAGGTTACATGCCTTCTACAGAGCTAACGATGTGCGTGACAGTGCAAAAGTGGACGTCTTCCTCAGTGTAGTTGGTCCCAAAACGTACAAACTTTTGAAGTCACTTATTGCACCAACTCTGCCTTCAGACAAAACCATAGATGAACTGTACCAAACACTGAAGCGGCATGTACAACCAACAGACTCGGTTATTTCACGCAGAGCGAGGTTTTATACAAGAAAGCAGAAAGACACAGAAAGTGTCACAGACTTCGTAGCGGAGCTGAAATTTTTAGCAGCAGAATGTGAATTTGACGCTTTTCTTGACCAGGCGTTGCGTGACATTTTTGCTATTGGAATAGGAGACAGAGAAACACAGAGAAAGCTGAGAGAAGCGAAGCAATTGACTTTCGCCAAGGCGGTAGAGATCGCTCTCGCGCGCGAATCAATTTCGCGGGAATTAAGCGGTACTTCAGACAAAGACGCAGCGGGCGGCATGCATGCATTAGGTCACTCCAGCAGTGGACAGGCGCAGCAGCCACGGCCAGCGCGCAGCAAGCGAGGGCGGGGTGGTGTCCGCAATGGGGGCAGTCGGCGAGGTCAGCAGCAGAGCGGCGCAAGCACAGGCGCCTGCAAGTGCTATCGCTGCGGCCAGAATCATCACGCGGCGACATGCAAGTTCAAGCAGTACGAATGCCACGGATGCCACAAAAAGGGTCATCTCAAGTCAATGTGCCGCAGCAAAGTCAGGTTCCTCGACGCGCAAACGTCAGGGGAAGAGGAAGACGAGGAAGAGACTTTAGGCATCTTTCACACAAGTACTCCAGTGAAGGCAAGCAAAGAGCCATGGTCAACAACGATGGTGATAGACCAAGTTCCTGTAAGAATGGAAATTGACACCGGCTCAGGAAAAAGCCTCATTGGCAAGGACATTTGGAAGCAGAGCTTTCCCAAGAAGAAACTGAGGGAGACACCTGTTAATCTCACGACGTACTCTGGCGAGAAGCTTCCACTCCTGGGTACCTGTCTGGTCACGGTGCAGCACCAAGGGGAGAGACATCGTCTGGAGCTCCTGGTAGCTGATGTCACGGACCAGCCGCCGATCATCGGTCGTGATTGGCTCAGCAAGATTAAGATTGACTGGAAGGGGGTGTTCCACATCAAAAGCAGAACACTACAGCAGGTCTTAGACAAACATGAGGCAGTCTTTGAGAAGGGTCTAGGTACCATGAAGAAGTTCAAGGCAAAGCTGCACTTGAAATCTGGTGCGACACCCAAATTTGTCAAGGCCCGGCCTGTTCCGTTTGCACTTCGCCCTAAAGTGGAGGCGTCGCTTGAAAAGCTGGAGCAAGAGGGAGTGCTGGAGAAGGTCACTCACAGTGAGTGGGGATCACCTATTGTCGTTGTCCCCAAGAAAACCGGAGGCGTGAGGATCTGTGGAGACTACAAAGTCACCCTGAATCAAGTATTGGATGTGGATCAGCATCCACTTCCAAAGCCCAGCGATCTGTTTGCCACTCTTGCAGGAGGCAAAGTGTTCTCAAAACTTGACCTCACACAGGCCTACCACCAAATGGAGGTGGAGGAGAAATTCCAGCACTTGCTCACAATCACCACTCACAAAGGGCTCTATCGCTATCGCCGCCTTCCTTTTGGCATCTCATCGGCCCCAGCTCTATTCCAACGGACTATGGAGCAGATCCTACAAGGAATTCCAGGAGTAGTAGCCTTCATGGACGACATAGAGCTGACAGGAGCAACAGTAGAAGAACACTTGGACAGACTGGACCAAGTACTTCAGCGGCTAGAGGAGCACGGCCTCAGACTGCAGAAGTCCAAGTGCGAGTTCCTGAAGGACCGGGTGGAGTACCTAGGTCACATTATAGACAAGGACGGACTACACCCTGTGCCGGAAAAAGTGAGAGCAATCACTGACGCTCCAGCTCCATCAAACGTCAGTGAGCTTAGGTCATACCTAGGGATGCTGCAGTACTATGCGAGATTTTTGCCCAATCTCTCATCAGAACTGAGCCCACTCCATGACCTACTGAAGGACAAGACACCATGGCTGTGGACGGACAAATGTCAAGCGGCTTTCCTGCGAACCAAACAGCTGTTGACATCTGCCAGTGTCCTGACCCATTATGACGTCAACCTGCCGATACGGCTGGAGTGCGACGCATCCTCCGTGGGCCTGGGCGCTGTCATCAGTCATGAAATGCCGGATGGAACGCATCGACCAGTCGCGTATGCATCCAGGACGCTGTCCAAATCGGAAAGGAATTATGCACAGATTGAGAAAGAGGCATTGGCTTTGGTTTTTGGTGTCAAGAAATTCCACGACTTCTTGTACGCCCGTCCCTTCACGCTCGTGACAGACCACAAGCCACTCCTCGCCATTCTTGGACCAAAGAAGGGAGTTCCAACACTAGCTGCTGCAAGGATGCAACGTTGGGCGCTGATATTGGCGGCGTACCAGTACCAACTGCAATTCAGGTCTACTGATGAACACAAGAACGCAGATATGCTGTCTAGGTTGCCTTTGAAAGAAGAGGATTTCACAGCCAGTGAAGAGCCAATCTTCAGCATCACCTGTGTTGATAGCCTGCCAGTTACATCACGACAGATTGCAGAAGCAACCAGAAAAGATCCTGTCATGTCCAAAGTCCTGTCTCACACACTAAATGGATGGCCTGCCCAAAACAGTGATAGAGACGTGCAGCCCTACTTCAACAGACGCACTGAGCTGAGCGTCGAAGGAGGAGTCCTGCTCTGGGGTCTACGCGTCGTGGTACCTCCCGCTTTCCGCGACAGATTGCTTGAGGAGCTACACGAACAGCATCCAGGCATCTACAGAATGAAAGCCCTTGCTCGCAGCTATGTCTGGTGGCCCAACATCGACACGGACATTGAGGAGAAGGTGAAGACTTGCCACGACTGTACAAGAGTGTGCAACACTCCACCGACGGCACCACTTCAGCCATGGTCATGGCCTACACGACCTTGGCAGAGAGTGCATATCGATTATGCCGAGTATCAAGGGAAATATTTCTTCGTGGCCGTCGACGCCCACTCCAAGTGGCCAGAGATCTTCGCCACGACAAAGACAACAGAGAAGACCATCAGCATTCTGCGTCACCTTTTCTCTTCCTATGGCTTTCCAGAAGAAATAGTGAGTGACAACGGTCCTCAGTTCACCTCGGACCAGTTTGCTGACTTCCTGAGACAGAATGGAGTCAGACACACCAGGTCTGCTCCATACCATCCTGCAACCAACGGAGCTGCTGAAAGAATGGTCCAAGTTCTGAAGAAAGGTCTCAAGCTTGCTTCACGACTTAGTGTTGATCATCAGCTTGCAAACTTGCTTCTGAGTTACCGGTCCACGCCACACTCTACAACAGGAGTGCCTCCTGCAGAGCTGTTTTTGAAGCGACAACTGAGGACACGTCTCACGTTGCTGAAGCCAGACCAGGAGGCCGCTGTTCGCCGGAAACAGGTGCAGCAGAAGCAGCAGCACGACCAGAACTCCAAGCAGATGCGGACGTTCCGGCCAGGAGATCACGTTGCTGTTCTTCAGTTCCGGGGATCCGAGAAATGGGTTCCAGGTATTGTAGTTCAAGCCCTGGGTCCAGTGGCGTACATGGTGAACGTCAACAACAGAATCACCCATGTACATGTTGACCACTTAGTGGCGGCACCTCCATGCGCCCCACTGCCAGACACACAGGTGACAAAGGCCCATCCTAACTCACCCAGTAGGCCCACCAGTCTGATTCCAGAGGTGCGTAACCCCGCACACTCCCCGAATCCTGATTCCCCTGAGATACTGTCACCTGTGCCTGTCCCTGAGGGATCCACTACATCTCCAGTATCCAGTCCTGCTGCCAGCCGCCAGGGGAGAACATCAGACACAACTCTGGTACCAAACCCACAGCCCAACCCATCAGAGACGGCTGGTGTTCGACGATCAACAAGGATCCGGAAACCACCTGCAAAACTTGATTTGTGAATGTGCATTGACTCACTCGATCCGAGACAGTGCTTCAAAGGACAATCATAACAGCTAACTGAGCTATTGTCGGTTGCATGAGATCCACCGTGTGGAAATTGTATCGGGCATCTTGGGCCACTACGTTCGTTCGCGGTAGTGTCGCCTTCGTTAAGGGGGAAGGAAGTGTAATGTACAAGAGTTTAGAGCTAGTAAAAGTAACTATGTAAAGCGCCTATGCTTAGTGGTTCCTTTAGTGTCTAGACCGTAATGTCCTTATTTGGTAAAGGCTTCAAGACAAAGGTACGCGTTTCCCCGCCGGGAGGGCACTTGGCATTCCACCCCCAAGCAGACCGCTTCCTTCCTTCTCTTTACTTTTACCATAGCATTATTTAGTAAAATACAGTAGTAAAAATATGATGTCCGCAGTTCTTTTATTGACTATGTTGTACGTGTAACTAACAATAGAAAGAACATAACACAGACCATTGATAACTCGGTGCTTTCAGATATAGAAAGAGCATTTAAAGGTGCGGTCATCACCAATATTCAAACATTAGTTTATGATGTCGATTCAGTGAAACATTAAAATGGCTCTGATCGCTGCCCATCCGTTATTCTTAATGCAGGAACGTCATTCTGGTGGTGACAGTGTAGCGATAGGTATATCAGTATAATCTCCCTCCCCTCCATCCCTCCGTACCACCTTCCCCCCCTCCCTAATAAGCCTTGTGGTTTCTCAGTGTGGACGTTAAGCGCCATGTTTACTTACTTACCGTTACTTACGCAAACAACAGTTAAACGATGACCAGTGAAAAACGATCGGAAAACTGATGAGATGGAGAGCTAAACGACTTATCTGCTTCTGTCTTGTCTGGTGCTTGGAAGAGAGAACAGTTAAACGCGTAAGTGGGTTAGCTCTCTATCTCATTTTTCATCGTTTTTCACCGTTTAGCTGTAATTGTATGTCGCCGTTTCAAGTTCAGTGTAGCGGCTTCACAGGGGATTACCCCGAAAATTCGATTGTTGTGTTTTGTCCTAACAAATAGCGTTCTTTTGAGCCTTTTATCTGCTTGATTCAGTAAATGAACACATACTGGGATTAGGTCCTATTTATCTGGACACTTTTGTGCAGAAAGAACAGATAGTGGTACCGCAAGCGGCTATCTGTACTTTACACTGTGAGTAGCCATTTCCGAAGATCTCGCGCACTGTACAGTGCGAATAACCTCTGGTGGAAAGACAAGCATAGAGTGATCTCCCATGGAAAGGACATAAAAGGAGCAAAACAACCAGGAAGCAATAATTTTGTTGTTGCGTGCAGTGTTTGTTTGTGCTGTTGCTAGCAACATTACCATACAAGATAAAGCATTTACCTATTTGTCTTTGAGTAGAAACGATTATTTCCATAACCGTTAATATGCTTGCCGTTCGGTATTTGCCTCCGGTTATATTGCTGCTGATATTGGAAAGAGGTGCGTCATTTTTTCTTTCTTCATATTATATATATAATATATATATTTTTTGATTGAACAGTTATTCATAATTAAAACTCGTCAGAGATATGAATTGAGATATATATAAAAAGCTGTAAAATAAGTAAGTCCTGTGATTCATCTTGAGTCATTTGCTTGTACAGGTGTCGCGTCCATGTACATTATTTTTGCTTAAAAACATTTGCAGCACTTTGTTTAGCTTTTTGTTGTTGTTGTTGTTTTGACCATTGCAATTACATTTTGTAAACATTTTGCTGTCCTGACGCTGACTGTGCTGTGACCGCTAACCGCAAAGACACAGACTTATCGAGACTCGTCGCGGGCCTCAAACAGGCATGGGGTTCATCCATCTCACATTGAATGTAATGTTTCTGGTCTGGGGGAGGGGGAAGCAGCATTGAAATTTGAATTGCCATTGCTTTGCTCTCACCCTAACACCACCCTTCTTTCCTCACTTCCTGGCGTGAACACACTTTTGATCAGTGTCAATTACTGAAATCAGTGCCAACAAATTCACCTCTCCTGCCTGCACTTTGTTTTTGGCATTCAGTCTGCTGCACTCCAATGGTTTCAGTCATACCTCTCAGACAGATATCAGTCCATTTCAGTCAATAACTTGTCTTCATCACCATCATAGCTCATGTACGGTGTGCCTCAGGGCTCAGTACTGGGGCCCATTCTCTTCGTCCTATACACTACACCTCTCATAGCTAACCACTCTGTAAACCATCAGCTTTTCACAGATGACACGCAGCTCCAGAAATCTATTCTTCTCAGTGAAGTGACCAGCCTCACCAAAGAACTCAGTACATGCACAGACAACATAAAAACATGGATGACCAAAAATCAGCTCAAACTAAATGACGACAAAACAGAAGCTCCTCTCTTTCCCTTTTCATCTTCCTTGAAACCTTCTATCGTTTCCCTCCCTGATTCAATTACTCTTGGCTCTCACAACATCCCCTTCTCTGATTCTGCCAGGAACCTTGGATTCATTCTTGACTCAAAGCTGTCCATGAAGAAGCACATCATAAAAATCTGCCAAACTGTTTATTTGAGCTTAAACGCATTAGTTCAATCCGCAGGTTTCTCACTGAAGACACAGCCAGGACTCTTGTTACTTCCTATATCCTCTCACGACTTGACTACTGCAACTGTCGCCTCATGGGTACACCTAATTCTGTCATCCAACCTCTCCAGAAAATTCGAAAATTTGCTGCAAGACTCATTCTCATGGCACCCCGTCACCACCACTCAACACCTCTCCTGGAAAAACTGTGCTGGCTTCCCATTTCAGAACGTATTAAGTATAAAGTCACTTGTATGTGTTTCAGTGCTATAAATGGTTCTGGTCTGCTTATCTCTCTGAACTGTTACATGTCTACACTCCACCTTGTACACTACGCTCTTCTTCTGACACCCACATGCTGAAAATCCAACAATACAAACACAAGACTCATGACTTTCGCACCTTCTCTTGCTTTGGACCCCACATTTGGAATTCACTCCCACAAGACTTTAGACACTGCTCAACCCTATCTTTTAAAGCCAAACTGAAAACCTTCCTCTTCTCACAGTATTTTCATCCCAACTAATATCAGGACCCAGTTTCTTCTACAGTCATGTGTGTGTGTGTTTAGTGCGTGGCCCAGCAGTGTTTGTTTTTCCATATAATACTTGATGTAAATTGTTTTGGTAGGACTGTGCTCTACATGTGTATAGAATATCATATTTAGGTTAATATGTATCATGTGAGCGCGCAGGGCGTTAATGAGCGCATGATAAATGTCCATTATTATTATCAGCACGCTTACTTCCCTTCACGTGACATAATTATGTATCTCAGATACAATTTAATGATAAGGAAGACTGACTTGAACTGGCCAGCAAAGCCAATTACTTGCATGAAAGGGAAAATTGTAAAACTGTCTAAGGTGTCAATCAGTCGATTCAGGATTACTACTCAATTTATGAATTCTCATACTCTGATTGAGCAGCTCAATTCTGGAATTGAGAAAAATCCTGGCAAGTGCCAGAGGAAATTCTTTTCTGTTGCCACCAAACGTGATACACATCTGACTCTGACCTGTGCCCACTCCTGACTAATGACTTATGAATTCCTGCCATAGTACAACCAGTGTCTCTCAGAACAGAAATTGACTGGGTTCCAGTCTTGCCTTCTACTAGGCAGAGATCATTAAGATTACCAGAAGAAATCCCAGCAAATTCCGCATCAGACCTTAACCCAAAACAAAGATGCGCTTGAGCAGCCACAAAGATTCGCTCCTCGACCACGACTGTCATTGATCTGAGCATAACGGTTTCCCTGACCATGGTTAGACTGACTACTGACGTACTGGAACTGACTCTGTTGTTTCTGATGTGAACTAGATTGTGACTGCACATCACCAGAAGCAACAGACGAACCCCTTTGATAGCTACCATGGCTTGTACCTCTCAAAAGATGGAAAAATGTGAAAAACTCCTAGGGTTTCCCTGCCTATTTTCTTGATAGGAGCTGTACATTAGCCAAACATTCACTGGTGCTAGCAGAATCATTCCAGAGGTTAGTCATAGACTTTCTGGCAATAGACTTTCCAGGATGAGCCACCTGATATCTCTCACCTGTCTCAACTAATTCATCAACTGACTGAAACTTCCATTCCCTGAGGAAAACAACCATCTCCTTGGAACAAGACTGCAGAATTTGTTCTTGTAATAACAAGTCCACTTATGAAGTGAGGTATCAAGTTCCATCTTCATCACTCTGGGGTATTCGTCAGCTGAAATGGAGCTGCTGCTTTGCTCGACCCCACAGTGAGTCTGTCTTCTTCATCTGCCTCCGTCTGCTTTACTCTGGGGTAGTCATCAACTGAAAGGGAACTGCCGCTTTGCTCAACCCCAGAGATTGCCTGTCTTCATCTTTGTAGGTCTCCATCTTCTTTGTCCACCTATGTTTTCATCTGCCTGTGTCATTATCTAGCTCCATCTTCATCTGTCTCCGTGGTAGTGCCACGGTGGTATGTATGTTAACAGTGTGTGCAGTATTTCATGCGGTACAAGTAAAGGCCTTTGTAGCATTGTGATGTTTTCCCATGACTAACCTCTAAGAGTTTTGGTTGTGTGTTTCCACACATTAAGTTTAAGCATTTGTATTGACATCTTATCAGTTCAGTGGTAGTACTGAACAGTTTAAAAAATGAGTTGAAGTACATATTATTTGGTATCATGTTACTGTTGTGTTGAAATATAAAATATAAAAATAAAATTAGTTTAGAGGGAACAGTGACAGATATGAATAAGCATATGAAAGCGTAGAATGAATGTGTGAATAAAATGTATGTATTTACAAATATAAGCTTTTGTTTATATAGACAGAAAGGAGTCAGTGAGTGATTGAGGGTAAAGTTTGTATTGTGACAACAACATAATATTCCAATAATGAGCCACATTTCAGCTTTACGCTCAATATAGTTTTGGAATTGAGCAGGCTATTTTTTTTTTAAAGCGGGAGTTTGTTTTGACAGTGTTTTGTTGGTTTGTGATGGGCTGTGTGCTCCAATCTGGAGAAATAACACATAAAAGAGTACGTTATTATTATTGATTTTGGAATTGGTGCTCATTTTAGGAATTCCCACTTTGAGTTTGAGCTGCTCAATTCGGAATTAAGCATATAATATATTCCAACTCTGTGTGGAACATATTGGCACAGTGCCTATGTGAGACAAAATGTCTGTCTCATCTGGTCATGCCAGTATATATATATGTATATATATATATATATATATATATATATATATATATATATATATATAATGGTCAACACAATGTGTGACAGCCTTTGGCCAGTTTAGGATAGGTGTACTGGCGGGGACCGTGATTTCAGGAGATGGAGAAAAGAAGAAGACTTTGCCTATCCCTACACTGTCACCACCAGAATGGTTCCTGCATTAAAGTGGTCAGTGATGAGAGCCATTTTAATGTTTCATTAATTGTGAGAGACAAAGTCACAAGACAAATATCAATAAATTGCAAGCAGTTTTTGAACAGAAAGGATAGCTGTAGCAGAATTAAACTGATGTCCTTCTCAATCTGCTTACCAGCCTAATGCCTTACCACCAGGCCAAACCAGCTCACATGAGAGACAGCCTTTTCCAGACTGTCACCTTATATTGGTATGCAGCAATTTCCTGTCCCTGGTAGCACACACCGGCATAGGCCTATATTAAAGACAAGATACCCTGATCATTGAGGAAATGTGTTTCCAGTTTTTGTTGGAGTAAATTGCTGCCATAATAATCGCAGAAAAAAAGTTGTGTGTATGTGTGCTCTTCATCTCCATCTCACTCTCTCTTAGTCTTACAGTTTCTCTCTCTTTTCCCCCAACCCCTCTCCTACTCTTTGCACACACACACACACACACACACACACACACACACACACACACAATCACACACACACACACACACACACACACACACACACACACACAACACACACACACACACACACACACACACACACACACACACACACACACACACACACACCATTAAATACTGCAAAAGAGAGTTTGTCTGCCATGTGCTTGTGACCGAAAAGACACCCACATTGAGATAATTGGGGTTTTGACAAGCCATCACATACACACAGTATAAGCTGGCCTCTGCAGTCTCATAACAATTAACATGGGCACTGCGCTGGTATAGGATCACATATTAAATGTGCTGGGATAAGTTCTGATACATGATATATATAATAATATTAGTGCTTGTGCTGGTATTGTATTGGCCTAACTGTTTCATTTATCAGTTCATAACATATATATATATATATATGTGAGCAAGTGCTCTTTGTACGTTTTACAATAATCCCGCCCCGGTTATCAGATCCATGCAATTTCATTACTGTACTGTTAGTAACCCGGGAACCGGAGCAGACGACGCTTTTGTTTTGAAGCGCTGCGTGTTGCGTAACGCCACATGGCCTTCTCACAGCCGACCGGCAATAGCCGCCGGTGCGCGCCATTTTCAAATCTGTTTACTCCCTTAATATCTTCTACCGCTTGTTTGTTTACCTACTCTTTGTTTACCTAGTCCTTTTTCTGCACTAAGCCATGTGTAATATAATTTGGCATCTTAGAATGTTTATCCAACGTTTATTTAGACGCAGGATCAAGCTTAATCAGTAGCTGATGTCTCTCTAGGTCCATTCTTTTTATAGCCGTCGTCAGCATGGCGCGTTCTCTGTTTAGTACTAGTGAATAGTAGTGAATCGTTGTTTTGACTCGATGAAAGTAATTCTGTATCAATCAATGCTTTGTCGTATAGTATTTTGCTTAGCTGACTTCATGTTTAGTGTTTATTTTGGGTTGAAATTAACTTATTGAGTATTGTGTACTGTAGAAGCTAAGTTATATTCATAGACTACTTGATATCACTATCAGCCCCAGGCGAAAGATCGCACCAATTGTTTTAGTGCTAGTCTTGGAGTGTATCTTGCTTCTCTTACAGAGCGTTGTATTGTAATTGTTATGTACCATTTTAACCGTGGGAGCGTGCACTTTATTCTGATGTAAGTTTTATTGACAGTTATATTTTGTACATTGTGTTAGTTGTGATTTAGTTGTACGAATCTGCTTATAGACAGGTGCAAGCCACGCTTCCCACTCTTGTTGTAAATAAAATAAGTCATCTGTGTACATTTTGTTTATACGGTTTAAAAGATTGTAACTGTAGCTTTTATTTGATGTTTTTCATGTTTTAATTAGTTTAGTTATTGTTGAAGAAACTGTATTTGTGCAGGCCAAGGAAACACAATTGTCAGCCATTTTGTGGTCCAGAGGGCCGATTTTATTGTAGCGATAGCGTGTGTTCCTTGCGGCCCGTGCAGTTCTCTTATCTATGCGTGCGCATGAGGATTTTGGGTGTGCTGAGAAAGTTGTCTGCTGCTGTAGAATAAAAGCCTATTTGCTGTCGCCGCCTGCTGTGGTCTCCATTTTGACCGACTCCGCTGCCTGGGTCACTGTTCTACGCTCCACACCACGCCCATTACATATATATATCTATATCTATATATATATATATATATATATATATATGTATGGCAATGGCCCGACTCTGGATGTGATTCAAACTGTCCAACACTCCCAGAGCCGTGCACAGTGTCACTCTGAACCCAAGGAGGAGACTGGGACTGGGGTTGAGGTGATGGTGGACTGAGTCTGAGAGAGCAGGATGAAGCAAGATAAATCAAAACCCAAGCTAATCAATCAGAAGCAGTGGTATTAGGGAGGGTTCAGTGGCCTGTTTGCCCCAAAGCAAGGCCCCAAACAGAGGAGATGATCTGAAGGACTGGGGGTCTTGGCTGAGGCAGCCTCTGCAGGAAGATCACTTGACAGGCAGTTGGCAGAGGGGAAGAAGGACATGTTGGAGGCCTGAGGAAATCTGGATGTGCTCAACTTATTTCTCCATACACAGACTTGGTGGTTATTTCAGATAAAGCTTGCAAACCAGTGTAAGAACTCTTGCTATGCTACTTAACCAATACCCAAATTTCTGCTGAGTGCAGTAGTACAGGCTCTTCTTGAGTGTCAAATATTCTAAAAGAATTTTTGGATGTATATATATATAAATTATATATATATGTCACAAACGCAGTAAGGTATTATACGTTTATAGAGAGGTTGTATTAAGGTATAATAGGGTGCATTTGTTATAGTATTTCAGTGAAGTTTAGAAGCAGGGTTTTGTCAACTAAAACGTGAATGCATGAAGCACGAGATTTTAGTGCAGGCTTAACTGAGTTGTTTTAACCGGCTGGACATAAAGTTGATCGGCCGTTGAACGAGACAGAACCCGCTAGCAGCGTACGAAGGAAGACATAGGCGGACTGTCGGGCTCTTGAGCTGTTAAGCTTGGAAGCTTCGGACATATCGTCAGAAGCTTGTGCAGCTGGGGTTTCGGCGGTCTCTAGTCCGGAAGGGATGGGGCCGAATCCTGTAGAACACAGAGGACAGCACCAGGAAGGGTGCGCGCTGTTTAGCACCCGACGAGACGGCCTAGCGAGTTAGCGAGCGTGTGACGTCATCGGCTCTGTTTTGGGTAACTGTGTTATCACTGTGCCTGTGTCTGCGTCGTGGGATTTTTCTGTCTTCGTCGTCGTCATGTTGTAATCAGAAGATTACAGTGTTGGTGTCTCCGTAATGTATAACTCCGGAGTTATAAGAGACACGTAGGCAGTGTGGTATGTCTACTGAAGGTATCAGACGACGAGTTGGGTTTGCATTGTGAAGTGGGCCTGAAACCATTATAATATTTATATATCGGTCTTGCGTGACTGATTTATTGATAATGCAAACGCCTGAGTGATAGTTGTGGCCGTGTTGTGTATTGTACTGTAATCATTGTCAAACTGTTGTAAATATATGCGTAATTAATAAATAATAATATCTATATATTTCTGAGTTTGTTCTTTGTGTAATGAGTCGTTCTTGTCCTTACAAAAGCACTTTTGACAATATATATATATATATATATATATATATATAGAGAGAGAGAGAGAGAGAGAGAGAGAAGAAGAGAGAGAGATATCACTCAGTTTATATCAACATATATATGACAGTGTCACACTCAACACAAGCACATCTTCCCTTCCCTGCCAAAATATCAACTTCACATTTTTATGGTAAATGTGTGCCCCAAATATTCACTGACAGCTTCAGTGGTTTTTCCATTAAGATTTCCACTTTTAGCGTTTGCCCCAAAAATACCATAAATTGTGTTTTGTCAGCAGATTTATGTTGAGAAAAGGATGTTTTCAGGCTGAACTGATCACATTGAGGTGGTTCTGCAGACCCTTAGGTGTATTGGATGTGAGAACAATGCCATCAACAAAAAGCACCACACTTTCCACTAACCTTGGCAGAGTAGTGGAATACCATGCATACCCTGTTGTTCAATGGATGATGCAATATCAATTGATCTACGAAAAAGGAGATATATGTATTGCAAGATTGCATTGTGGGACTCGGTATGCAACCTTGTCTGGCAGTCAAAAATCTCAGTCAGTCTATGTTTTCTACTCTAAAGCACAATACCACATGATATATTTAGATTTTGTTATGGAATGTCAAGAGTAAGTAAACAAGTAACTTTTTTTTATGCCAGCACATCAAGTACATTTAGAAATGTTCCCAACAAACCAATTTCACAGAGTATGTTGAATAGTGGTCCACGTAGAACAGAATTCAGGCTTTCTTTCTTGAATAAGTGCATGAAGTATATATATATATATCTATATATATATATATAATATATATATATATATATATATATACTGATCACATTTTTACACTAAATCAATGCTATTTGTTGAGATTCAAAGCCCATAGATCTAAAAGAGGTGGTAAACTCTACACACGTACACACACACACACACATATATATATATATATATTTATATATGTGTGTGTGTGTGTACCTGTGTAGAGTTTACCATCTCTTTTAGATCTATGGGCTTTGAATCTCTACAAATAGCATTTAGTGTAAAAATGTGATCAGTCACTGAGTAACCTTTTTGAAGTCCAGTTGGTTGAGTGTATGTTACGTGAATATGTTAATTTTTGTAAAATATTTATGTAAAATATACAGAAATATTGGCATTACACAAAAAAGTATGAATAAATGAAAGTATGATGACTGCAAATAGATGGATGAATTGCTGATTGCAGTTTAACAAAAAAAATCCATCCGCCCCCCCCTCCCCCCCCAAAGGCAGAAGAAAGAAAAATAACAAAGGCACAAACAAAACACCAACCAACAAACACACACACACGACACACACACACACACACCAACACAACACCCACACAACACAGCAAAAACAAACAAAACACACAATAACAGCACAAAAGCAAACAGAAAACAACAGCAACAGCAAAATAAATAAGGCAGTGAAGGGATTGTGACATTTTTTACACAGTTTGACCTCAAGATATGAAATATACACATTTTTGTTTATTTCTGTTTCAGCATGGGGAGGGTATGATGTATTCACCACCTGCCCAGCGGTGTATACTGTGGGCCAGCTGACTCCCATCAGCTGTACCATTGACTCAGCAAAGGTGGCTGCGGCACAGTGCTCCCTCACTCCAGACACTGTCCAGTTTTATCTCACTAAAAATGGTATTGAATCAGTGTGTTCTGCTGCTTACCCACCATCTACATGTACACCAGTCAGCGATGGGAAGAAGTGTGGATGTGTAAAGCAGGAAGGAGACATCTTCACTTTTGTGTTTGAGTTTATGCCAAACTCAACAGATAAATCAGAGCAACTGAGATGTGAGGTCGACTGTTTGGATGCTCAAAATCTTACCCAAGGACCAGCTTGTGCGCCAATTACCTTCAGTAAGTATCTTGAGTTAATCAGTTATAGATGAATGCAGTAGAACAAGCACTGATGCCACCAAAAAGTGTATAGCACATGGGATATGTGTTTTCAGGCCTCAGAGACTTTTTTCTTCTTGCCTGTTACTGTGGAGTCTGCCCTGTGTTGACCCAGCTTTTTCTTTACACAAACTGCTGCCCAGGCTCTTGCGTTCCCGCTGACTGCCCAGATTGTTCTCTTCATTACCTCACATGTTTCAAAATTTAAAGGACACAGTGATTAAGTATGCTCTTTGATTCCATTCACCTTCTCCACCTGTACTTTAAGTTTCATCCTAACTGACACATTTTGCCAGGAACTCAGGCAGTGGAGGTGTATTTCAAAGACTGATTGTTTGCTGGCTTAATAGTTAAGATACTAAGTAGCCTTAACTTTCAGCCAATACCATGCTACGATGGCATGTGAGAGGGATGAGTAGTCTAAGTCCATTGCAAGTCTGATTAATGGGGACTCAAAAAACAAAACAAAAACAAAACAAACAACATTGTGAGTCCTGTTGATAGGACTAAAATAAAATATAAAAAACATACACACAGCATTTTCACGTTTGATTTTTGGCCTAGTTAGGAATTGACGTTTGAATATTGCTCAGGACCTGGATGATCATACAAGTGCCACCATTTTGGCCCTGTCTCTCAATGGCTGTGACATCATTAGGACAGCCTTGTGTAACAGTTGACATGCCCAGCGGCTATGTTACATTCCACCAAACTGAGAGAGAGTCTGTATCCGTCGGCATCTGAAAGTTTGACAAAGTTCAGTTCAAGATGGTATCTAAGTACATGGAAAAGCCTAAACCTATATGTGTCCCCGCCCGCCCCCCTCCCCCCCACCACTCCAGCTCTCAGATGTTTTCCAAACGTTGCTTTTAAAATGTTTCCTGATTGATGATGGCCCTCGTGCACCCAGTTGACTGCGCATAAACATCAAGTTACCTACCTAACTTTCTCACCCTTTCAAGGAAGATCGTCTAGCACTTCCTCTTTCCACATCTCTCTCCTCTAGGCGATTGAAAGTGTGATATCCTTAGCTGTGTGCCCACATGTAGTGACTCAAACTCCTCAACACTTAAGATCTTCCCAGATGCAAGCCAGTTGTGAAGGTTGCTTTTCCTGCCAGGCTATCTGCTTAGTCATCTCCCTTCACTCCGGCGTGTCCAAGGCAGTACATCCACAGGAGTTTTCAGGGGTAGATGATGAGTATGACACGTGCTAGTCTGGGCTTCCTATTCCTCTTGTAGCAAGTTTACTGAGCATGTGAAGAGGATGGTATACAATGTGGTCTGATTGTTACCTCGTAGGGCAAAGCCAATCCAGTGGAGGGCATAATGTGACTGCCTCCACCTCCATTGTCAAGCTGGAGTTTGATACGGCATAGGAAGCACTGTCTTTATGGATGGTAGTTGTACCTTGCTTGACAGTTAAGCCCCACCCTGACCGGTCTTTGGTGACTGAGCCAACAGTGTCCACTATAAGGTCTTGCGCCTTGCGCTTTGCTGTCCTTATTAATGAGAAACTTGATTTTTGAATCAGTTTTGCCTGCTGGCCATTTCCGACAGTGTCTTCCAAAGTTTTCCAGTAGGAGTGTCTCATCTAGAGATGCCAGATTTGGGTTCGGTACCTTTCCCACTCCTTGGTTTGCTTGAGCTATGTCAGCTGGCATACTTGCAGTATTTTAGTGATTCCTCTGCTTGACCCATCCAAAATGTGCCACATCCCAGCCTGCATCTCTTTATGTCTTTCACGGCTTCATGGGGGTGGTTGTTGGGGATTTTTAACAGCAGTGAAACTTGTATGCTTTGACCTGTTCACTTTCTGTTTGGTATGCATTGATCTCAGTCATCTAGCATGATCTGCACGGTCTCACCCTGAGTCCTTGGCAGTTCCCAACCGGTATGACTCTCACTGCCTCTTTCTGCACTCTGTGCAGCTTTAGCAGCTTTGTCTGTGACCTTGGTAGAGGCTTGTCATGGTTGACTGGACATTAAAAACCAAGTTCCTTGTTTTGATGCCTAGTTCATGGTCAGTGACACTGAGCACCACACTTGGACATAGTAGGAAGAGGTGGCTTTGTTCTATACCCTTTGCAGCCATAACCTTCAGGACCGACAGACCTTTCTTGCACTTTGGTTCTGTTGCTTCCATGTGTTGTCTGTAGGTCAGCATTCTGTCCAAGTGGATCCCAAGGTATCTCAGATAACTACAGCTCCATCGAATGTGACTCCTGGTTCTGTTAAGAGTGCACCACAATGTTTGTGCCTTGTTTGGACTGATGAGAGATCCGGTGTCTTGGCACCACTGGGATAGGCTATCCAGTTGTTGCCCTGCTTTGGCTGCCTCCTTCAACATTTTGTGTATAATATGATTATGAGTCCATCATCTGCCACTAGTACCAGTGTTGTATGCCAGTACCTGTGCACCCTTAGTAGAGTACTCCTGTACTGTGTGCTCCGCGTGAGTGTCAATCAGGTTGCAGGTGGGGTTTGTTGAGGACACTGATACTCTTTTCTCCCCCCCTTTGTTCGTGTTGTCCTTGTTCCACTTCCCCTTTACGTAATGGCCTGGTATTTTACTCTCTTATTCAAATGAAACATGAAGTGATCATTGTGACTGTGCATTTAATTTATATTTTGTGTTTTATCCATCATTTTGTTATAGTAAGGCAACATCAAGGTTGTTTGGCTGCACTGTTAACAAAATTGATATATGAGTCGCCCCAATAAGGCTTCACTCATCTCTTTGTTGCCCAGTTACTATCTGTTAAGAAGTCAGGTGTTGTTTTGTCATTCCCTTCCATTTATTGGGAGATTGCCAGAACTGTGTCAGCATTGTTTCATCACTGAGTTCTTCACACACACACACACACACACACACACACACACACACACACACACACACACACACACACCTCTGAAGGAGTTTATGTACATGTACCTCTGGTGGAGTTTATGTACCTTGCATTTACATGCACGCCATGTGAAAGTTACCATAGGCGACTTGGGTCTTTGTTGTTGTGTTTGTTTAATGTATTTCAAGCGCTAATGAACTCCCTTGTGTGTTGATTTTTCTCCATTTAGCTTCCTTTGCCTCCTGTGCATCATCCTGATATAACCGTCCTTGTTTACTGGGCGTAAAAAAAAACAAGTTACTTAGCCTACTTACTTGCCTCCAGTCCACCGTCCTGATATAACCGTCCTTGTTGACTGGGCGCAACAACAAAAAAAGAGTAGCCTACTTACTTGCCTCCAGTGCTGTTACTAACTAGAATCAGTTTGAAGTGCTTAGGTTTGGTGTTCATGGCCTTTCTTTCTCAAATGCAGTTTGATTGAGGCCTCTGTTCTGCACGCGGTCATTTTGAAAATGACCAAATGTAAAACAATAGCAACAACAGTAACAATATACTTTATTCATTCCAGCAGAAAATTAAAGCTGTCATTCAAGCTTGTACATTAACGCACAATGAAGAACTGAATTGCACATATCTCAATAATTCAAAGTTATGAAACACGCACACACGTACACACTCTTAGACATACACCCCCTTTCTCTCAGTCTGCATATATGCTAAAGGAATGATCTAATGCTAATACCTAGCAAACCTAAAATATACTGACTAAGCAAAGCATAAAAACTCTCAAATTATATAAAAATCATTAGGTACACACATCCCTCACCCTCCCTTGAAGGTTATCATCCTCGGCAGATGTCCTGATGCATTCGCACACACAGTTAATGACTGGTCTAATTTTCATTAAAAACTGACACTGTGACATAGCCAAGGGTAATTTAAACAAGTACACAGAGTTTCCGTTAGCCAGTAATGTCTGGTTCTTTACCAGTTAAGATCAGCAAATACCAGAAACAAAGTCAGCAATAGGTCAGATATACCGGCTGTTATTCTGCTTGACTGGTTGTGAACATTAAAAATTAATCAATAAATAAATGCAGGAGAGAGTACAGTGTGCATCATGGTCATCACTTGCAAACATATTGTTTTGCCATCATTAAGGCCAAGGCCAAGGTCACAAGCAGGGCTGATATAATTGAAATGTGATCATTTTGACTACATCATCAGAGCTGCTGATTCTTTTGCAATTGAATCTTAGTTTCATGGTGCATCATCATAAGCTGCTGGTTCAAAACATGTTAGAATGTTTGTCAATTCAATATTTTCTGCTCATACCACTGGCATCTCTGTAACCAAACAAGTCATGTTGGTGTACTATTACTAATAATCAGGCCTGGTGCAAATAAAGCAGGATATGTATAGTTAATGTTTGCTAAGTAATACCAAATTATGGTAGAAACTAGAATACTTAAAGTTCTGTTGGTTGAAATGTATGTGAATGCGATTTTTGTCATGAGTTGTTTGTGCAGCACAGTGAGTTTAAGTCGGATTAGAGAATAGCACTTTATGAGAGTTATCTAATATTATATAGCTTAATTGTCGGAAAATGGCCGAATCAGTTCTCACCGTGCAAACACGGCCCTTCGTCGTAGTCATGCGTGTGTTCCTAAAATCTGGTGAACTACAAGTCTTAGCCTACCTTTTCTTGTAGGCTTTATGGAATTGAGTTTGCCGCCCCTGGCTGAATTAACCACATCAACTGAATCTGTAGTGCTTTTGCTTTCGGTTGGGCATACAGATTAGCCATGCCTGTCATGACATTGCGATAAACACACACACACACACACACACACACACACACACACACACACACACACACAACACACACACACACACACACACACACATTACATTACATTTGGGGATACAGAACTCAGCCAGTGGAAATGAACTCGAACACCCGACCATGGCATGCCTGCTGAGATATATGGCAGTGATCAGAACCTTCTTCTTTCATGGTGATTTACGTCCACAGAAACCATAATTTTATGGCTTATGAGGGATGGGGGAAGAATGGGATAGGGAATGGGAGCCCAGGCCCACCTCCCTGTTCACACAGCTCCTGACTCTAGATGATCGGAACTGCAGGCTGTTACGTGTACAACTCCACGACCATCTCCTGAAACAAAGCCAGAACCGAAGAACAGCTGGGTGGCATGTTGTACATGTATACATGTGTGTGCTTCGCAGGACAGCTGTGTGGGGGTTTAACCCTTCAGCCTGTTAGAACCTGACTAACAGCAGCTCCCCTGAATCAAGGAATTGTGCTGCGTAATACATAATACCTTATGATACCACGGGGTGGGAGCGAGGGGGAAGGGCGGGGTTGGGGGGGGGGGGGGGGGATTTGTTTTTTGTTTTGTTTCGGTTTCTTACTGCCAAAGCTGAGTTACTGCCTCCCGAATTTGGTCACACACTGTAACCAAACAATAGAAACTGCCAGTGTGCGTTTGGGATCTTGCTTAACTGTACACCTAAACTGAGTCTACTCACAGAAAAATTTGAATTTTAGCTCAAACTGGAACTTCATCCTTGTTCTGTAACAAACAGATTTACACAAAGTGGAATCTATTTTTGAAGGACCCCGAGCATGCCCTGTGTTGGAATGCTTGCCCCATGGACATTTTGTTTTTTAGATCACTGGCGCAGAAAACCAACAGAAGAGGAAACTCTTGTTCCCACTGCAGTTTGACTCCTCAGCAGGGCAGCCCTCTGAACCAGTCTTAACCATTGTGTATGGTTTTACTGGGGGTAGCTGTTTGGTTAGGTTTGAGTGGTGTGCATGGGTCCAGTGATGTGTGAGTGTGTCTGGTTGATGATAGTAGTAGCAGTAGTAGTGTGTGTGTGTGTGTGTGTGTGTGTGTGTGTGTGTGTGTGTGTGTGTGTGTGTGTGTGTGTGTGTGTGTGTGTGTGTGTGTGTGTGTGTGTGTGTGTGCAGGAGGTGGGTGAGAGGGAGGGGGTCCAGTGATGTGTGAGTGTGTCTGGTTGATGATAGTAGTAGTGTGTATGTCAGTTGGGTGAGGAGTGTGTGTGTGTGTGTGTGTGTGTGTGTGTGTGTGTGTGTGTGTGTGTGTGTGTGTGTGTGTGTGTGTGTGTGTGTGCAGGAGGTGGGTGAGAGGGAGGGGGTGGGGGGACAAGAGGGATATGTTTCCTGCCGTGATACAATTTGAATTATGGATTTTTGTTTTATTCAGTATGTCCATTTATCAAGTTACTATCAATTTACAGGTTGTTGTCATTGCTTTGATTTTCTTTTTACGTGCATATTTTAAATTAATAAGCTTTTAGTAGTTGGTTGAATTGCCCAGTGAGGGATGATTAAAGTAAATTGGCTTGGCTTGACTTGACTGACCTTTTGTATGTACACTGCTTACCCGACCCTTCATCAACAGCAACAATAGTGAGAGAAACAAATCACTGCTAGACTGTTTTTTTTAGGATTATGGAAGATGCCGCATTTTGCGACATGTCAGGCCATTTGCCAAGAACATTGGATTTTTTTTCTTCTGAGGTAGGCTATTATGGTATATGTCCCGCTGTACATCTGTTGGTTTGGTGAACTAGGCAAAGATTACATTGTTCAACTGTGTGTAAATTTTACTGCATTTTGTAAAGTGACATTTACTTGTTTTCAGACAGTTATTTTAGTTTTTTTACACTAACATGAATTATGCTATTGTGATTGATTTTAATTAAACTTATAGAACCATCAGATATATGTTATAATTACGCCCCGTCTTTTTCATGGTTATTTCCGAATATTTAACGGAAGCTAAATTTATCAGTCTTTAACTTATGAGTATTATACTTTTTGCTCTACAGTGTTCATAACTCCTTGTGTTAATATTTCAGTCCAAACTACAACACAGTCAGAGCAATCAACCCCAGGTAGTAAATCTATCCCACTTGTTTATCCGGTATCAATCACAAAAGACATGCTTTTGCTGTTTCTCATATGAGACTAGCTCCTTGTTTCTTTTTGGTCACAATTGGTGTCTGGTGTGTGTATAGATCTGCATGTGCACAAAATGCTATTGCTTGTACAGCAAACCCCCATGCAGTTTGAAAACATTTTTTATATAAGTTTTCCTTTTCCTTTCTGCGTACCCTTTTCCCATGTATCTGGCTGTTTTTTGTTTTTTAAAGTTGTGCAATGCAAATGCCGAGTCAGGTTTATTAAGGTGGGAGGACTTACCTAGTGGGACTGTTTTTCATCCACTAAGTAAACTGGATGCTGTTTTTGAAACAGTTTGTTCTAGTAGAAATCTGTTGACATTTTAGAGTCTAGTCACGGAGAGAGATTTGTTTGGGGGGGGGGGGATGATAATAATTTTATAGAATAATTATCAGTTTGTCTTCGGTTGTGTACGCAGATTTTAAAGTTAGGTCTCATCTGTTGAGAAACCCAGAGCTGGCAAATGTTATCCCTTTAAAGCCTGGAGTAGGTCAGAATATAGCTATTGGTGAGAGTGCTTACGTATGTAATGTTTTGGTTTGTGATTACTGTGTAGTAGTATCTGTTACATGCCTTGTAGGATTGCTTGCCATGATTATGTACACATGACTGAGGGCTTTATTGGAAGGTAAGGCGTTCTTGTCTAAATTCTCATGAGTTATATTCGGCAGCTAACCGAGTAAAGAAATCCACTGAATGTGAGTTGTCTGAGCACGAAACTTGTTTGCTGTTGTTTGTTTTTTCCTTTTAAAGGGGACACCAAGCAAAGACACAAGTTGCGTAGTGTTGCATATATACACATATATATATATATTCCCCCGAGGAAGGTAGTCGCCGAAAATGTGGGAATTTTAAGCCAACTTATTGTTTTTCTTTGTCTGTTACATATCAGAGAGAGAGAGAGAGAGAGAGAGAGAGAGAGAGAGAGACGTCGAACAACAGTCCAAGCCTGTCCTGGTTCTATAGAAACTTTTAATCCAAATTTTGCCCATGAGGGCTTTGTTAGAGCCTGCCCTGTCGGCTGGATTCCTACGACATAATGTGTGTGTGTGTGTGTGTGTGTGTGTGTGTGTGTGTGTGTGTGTGTGTGTGTGTGTGTGTGTGTGTGTGTGTGAGTGTGTGTAACAGAGGTACGTTTTTGATCATATTTGATTTTTCAGGTCGCAGCCATGTTGGCTCAGTCTGTGCCAAACAAGAGCAGATCCCTATAAGCCAATCCCTGTCCAGGCAAAACACACACACACACACACACACACACACACACACACACACACACACACACACACACACACACACACACACACAGATCGAAGGGTAGAAAAAACAATCAGAGGTAACTGTTTGTTGAGGGGTGATTATGTTTAGATCTAGAAGACATTAAGCAGAGTAAAATATTAATCTGGACAAGTGTGTGTGTGTGTGTGTGTGTGTGTGTGTGTGTGTGTGTGTGTGTGTGTGTGAGAGAGAGAGAGAGAGAGAGAGAGAGAGAGAGAGAGAGAGAGAGAGAGACGAGGGTGCAGAGTCTCCCCCCTGTGTTTTTGTTGATGTTTGAGCGGTGCTGTAGAATCCGGTCTTGAGTGTATTCTTTGTTTCTCCTACGTATTGTGATTGTTGGCAGGTGTCGCAGTAGAGAAGGTACACATGTTAGAACTTTGACATGTAAATCTGTGGCGGATTTGGAATGATTTGGAATGATTCCTTGGTGGTGGGGTTGTTGAAGGTAGATGTTCCCACCAAGTGACTGGCGCAGATGATACAAGGACGCTTGTCGCACCTGAAGTAGCCAGGGTCTGCGTCCGGTGGGGTGGGCAAGGGGAAGGCATGAGTAGTGATCACAGCGACTTGCAGTTGCACTCCCCAAGGACGGGAGGGTGGGGGAACGCCTGCTGCATTCTCCTGCTGGTGTGTAGGACGGAGGGCTGGAGTTCCGTGAACCAGCTGCGGAGCGGTGGATTGGACGGGTAGTGTGTGTGACAGTGAAGGGCGTTCTGTTGGTGTTCTGCTTGGACGGGTGGTGTGTGTGACAATGAAGTGCGTTCTGTTGGTGCTCAGCTTGGACGGGGTGATGTGTGTGACATCGAAGGGCGTTCTGTTGGTGTTCTGATTGGACGGGTGGTGTGTGTGACAGGGAAGGGCGTTCTGTTGGTGTTCTGCTTGGACGGGTGGTGTGTGACAATGAAGGGCGTTCTGTTGGTGCTCTGCTTGCATGGACGGGTGGTGTGTGTGACAATGAAGGGCGTTCTGTTGGTGCTCTGATTGGACGGGTGTGGTGTGTGACAATGAAGGGCGTTCTGTTGGTGCTTCCTTGGACGGGTGGTGTGTGACAATGACGGAGATTCTGTCGTTGCTCTGCTTCACCTTGGACGGGTGGTGTGTGACAATGACGGGCGTTCTGTTGGTGCTCAGCTCGGGCTTGTACTGCAGCGTCTCAGAGCGGGGGTGTTTCTCGCTGTAGCGCGAGCTTCCTGGACGTTCTTCAGGCGATAGCCCCGACGCAGGAACCGCTCCTCCATCTCGTCACAGCGGGCGTTGAACACTTCCGTGTCCGCGCAGTAGCCGCCGTAGGCTCAAGACCTGGCTGCAGGGGATGCTGTTGACCACATGGCGGAGGTGGAAGGAGCTGCCGGGGAGGTAGGCGTGGGAATCTGTGGTTTGGGTATGGATGTCCGTTTTGAGGAAGCCGTCTTTTAAGCTGATCAGGATGCTCGGGAAGGGCAGTTGGTCGGTGGAGGAGGCGATGGTGAACTTGATGGTGGGGTGAAAAGAGTTTATGTTGTCGAAGAACACATCCAAATCCTCTGGGGTCCCCGTTCACAGGAGGAAAATGTCACCGATGAAACGTTTCCGTGTGTCCTGGCTGACGGGGACCGGGCTGCTGGCCCGGAGCTGGGACTCCAGCCAGCCCATGAAGAGGCTGGCGGCTGATGGAGTCATGGGTGTCCCCATGGCAGTGCCGAAGATCTGATGCAAGTAGTCGTCTTCAAAGCTGAAGACGTTACTGGAGAGCACATGGTTGGCGATGTCCGCAACTCGCTCTGTTGGTGGGATGTTAGTTTGGGGCATGTTGTTGACATGGAACCGGAGTTCCTTGAGGACGTCCTGGTGGGGTATGTTGGTGTAGAGTCCGATGACGTCTAATGTGACAAGCCTCACCCCGTCCCCGAATGGTCCGTAGTCCTGGTAAGCATACATATATATATAAATATGTTGCACGTTTTGTCACACCCGCACGTTTTGTCACCCCGTATATGTATATACAAATGTCAGAAGTGTTCGACTTCGGACGGAGCTCAGGAGCTGTGTGAAAGTCGAAGTGGACGTCCTGGGCTCCCGTCCCTAATAAGCCTACGGTTTCTGTGGACGTAAAGCAACACTTCAGCCATTCAACTTCGGACAATGGTTTTGTTCGTTTTTCAGGTAGAGCAGCAGGGACTGGATCACTGAGTACTGGCCAGATTGTTGGGGTCGTTGTCGGCGTTATTGCTGCTGTGTGTGTTGCTGCAGGTATGCAGTTTAGTATGTATTATGTCATTGCTTGTTTACGGCATGTCAGTAAATGTAAATGGTATATGTCGTGTGCATGTATGTGAAAAGTGCGTTGAGCTCGCTCAGCGGGGAATAGCGCTATAAAACAAAATACGTATTATTATGATTGATTAAACACAAGTGCTATGGATGTAGGTATTTACACTATAACTACAGAGTCTGATAATAATCAATCAAAGCAACAAACAAAATAAAAACAATGAAGAAGAAGTGCCCGAAGTACCGAATAGGTATACATTCATGAATCGTCTTCCATAACACCTGTTGATGATTTATAATGCGCACCCATGTTGCCAAAGATATCAGAGTGTTTTCACAGAGGAAATATTTGGTTTCTTTTGCTTCTTTCATCAAACGGTGCTGTATGTACACCACTTCGGTGGCGGATATTGAAAACGCGCTATAAGAAGCTAGCTCGTCTAGAATCACAGGCACTAAAGGCGCAGTGAGTCTGCTGGAGAGCGGAGAACAGCGCTATATAAAAGCGATCGTCATCATCATCACTTAATCCGATTGGACTGTAGCGAGGTGAAATCCTGAAATCCCAGTCTTTTCCTTAGACTTAAAGGAATGAAATAATCAACAATAATGTATACTTAGCATGATCATGATGATGACGCCAACAAACCGCCACGCTCCGGCACATCTGATGATGATGATGATGGTGATGATTATGATGATGGTGGTGATAATGATGATGGCCAACAAACCGCCATGCTTACGGCACGTCTGATAATGATGATGATGATGATGCCAATAAACCGCCATGCTTACAGCACGTCTGATGATGATGATGGTGATGCCAACAAATCGCCATGTTTACGGCACGTCTGATAATGATGATGATGATGATGCCAATAAACCGCCATGCTTACAGCACGTCTGATGATGATGGTGATGATGATGATGATGATGATGCCAACAAACCGCCATGCTTGCGGCACGTCTGATGATGATGATGATGATGATGCCAACAAACCGCTGTGCCTACGGCACAGATAATAACAATGACAAACCGCTATGACTGCGACACGTATGATGATGGTGGTGTGTGTGGGGGGAGGGGGGGGGGGGGGGGGGGGGGGGGGGGGGGGGGGGGGGGGGGGGGGGGGAGTGGGGCGGCGTGTGTGCGTGTTTTTTTCTGAGAATACGTGGGCGAGCGCACGGGTATGTATACATGGTTGCGTGTGTGTGTTTGCGCTGCGTATTCGTGTGTACAGCTAACGGTCATATTGCAAAACTTCTTTTTGCAGCTAATGCAACATGATCGCCAAATGGTATTGCACTTGTTTTGTTTCCTGGGTATCCTGCTTGCTGCCCGTCATAGTGCACAGCTGTGGTGTAATTAGGTGCCTTTGCATAAGTGGCTTCATGTTGGACTCGCATGCAGAAAGTGAACCTTTTTATGTGATAACGTCAGTCTGTTGTAAAGACTTAAAGGATAGAATTATCTCTCTGTGTGATGTGATAACGCCAGTCTGTTGTGAAGACTTAAAGGATAGAATTATCTCTCTTTTGATGTGATAACGCCAGTCTGTTGTGAAGACTTAAAGGATAGAATTATATCTTTCTCTGATGTGATAACGTCAGTCTGTTGTGAAGACTTAAAGGATAGAATTATTCTCTCTTTGATGTGATTTTTACGTTCTCATGTGACAACGTCAGTCTGTTGTGAAGACTTAAAGGATAGAATTATATCTTTCTCTGATGTGATAACGTCAGTCTGTTGTGAAGACTTAAAGGATAGAATTATATATCTCTCTGATGTGACAACGTTAGTCTGTTGTGAAAACTTAAAGGATAGAATTATCTCTCTCACTGAAAGCTGATTCTTCTAAACTTTGCGTAACAACGTCTACCAAGTTTCACCTGTGTATGCTGGTTTCGATAGTAATTATCGACCAGCTGTTTAGGTCCTAAAGGTGTTTAAACAAACAACAACTAGTCAATGGTTTTCTTACTTTTTTTCTTTCTTTTTTAAAACTTTTCGTTAGCCGATCCAGCCAATTTCAAACATGGATTGAAATTGAGAATATCACAAACGTGACGATTCAAGCGGCCATGATTTGCAGTCACTGATTCGGGATAGCCTTTGATCCATAATTATGGGGTTGGGCCCAAACGTTGACACGCATGGCTTGTTCCTTTGCCCAAGTGTTTGCACACACCTCTAGTCGGAATCGTTCAAACGTGGCTTGGCTACGGTGTGCTTTATTTTCAAGTTGACTTCATCTGTTTCTCGGAGGGTTCAGACTGGATGTTGTATCTGTCTGCTGATTGTTTAATTTGGTTCGTACGGACAATGTGTGTTTAGTGGAGATCACTGAAGCATATGGAGATTCTACACATCAGAATCAGAGTATTTAATGTCCCAGGTTTACAAAGAAATTTGTCTCGCGGTGCACAGTAACAAACAGAATAAAGAATAGATTAATATTTCAGCACGGCAGCAACCACTAATTACAGCGTTGTTTTAAACTTCGCCTAATTTTAGCCTATACTACCATGCTTGATTGCGTCACAAGCCCTACCAGAAACCAAGCATCTTTGTGTACCGATCTTTGTTCACCCCTTGGGAAATCAGTCCCAGTCCTAGTGTGTAGATGTTTTGCTTCCACCCTGCTTTGTATAGGGCTTTTAGAATCAGTATAGCCGCTAACATTTCGTATAAATGTCATTCGATTTTGTATGTAGATGTCTTACGTTGAATTATCATACGTTTCATTTGATATTTGTTTGTTTGTTTGTTTGCTTGCTTGCTTGCTTGCTTGTTAGTTTTGTTTATTTTTGTTTGTTTACATGTTACGTTGATGGTATGTTTCAAAGCAAATTTCTTTTTAAGGACAATACAGTATTATCTTATATTCATGACGTAATAAAACATGACTTAAAAAGAAAGAAGCTGATATTTGTTCTCCCTTCATTGCCGGTCAACTCGCTTTAAAAGTTATATATATATAAAAAAATCAGTAAATCAATCGATCAGCTCGCCAAATTGACATCTCAATTCCTTTTGACATACAAGGATATTTATTCGCCCAAGAAAATGGCGAAGGCATCAATTTATGAACTAATGAACCAAACGCAAATTGCATCAGTGTTGATGCGGATCGGTCATAATGTCTGGTTGGTTGGTTTACCTCAGTGCGTCGTGGTTTCTTAATACACGTTTAGTGGCTGACTTTTTTTCCCTTTTTCTTTTTAATGTAAAGCTGTACGTATCAGGAGCAATGATGCCAACCTAGATCAGATTCTGAGAGACAGACAGAGAGACAGAGACAGAGAAAAAGAGTGACAGAGAGACAGAGACAGAGTTTAGCATGGTCGGAGGAGGTGTTGTGAATCTGGTAAACAATCTATGCCAAGCCCGACATGATGAGTGGAAGCATGTACAGCATGATGTGTGTATGATTGTATTGTTGTCAGGGTTGCACATTAGGGATGGGTTTTCGTCGATGATCCTCCGTTCTCAGCCCCTTCCCCCGAACCCTCCACCCCTTTATATATCTATATATATATATAGGGAACGACGATTACATTTGGTAGATGGAAGCTTGCTTCTGTCGTGTGCACAGTCATGGACCCACCCGGTGTGGCAAAACGTGTATGAATGTTTGATATATTGCTCAACTATTTAGCTGCTTTGCATGCTTTATATCATTGCTATTCTGCTTGTAGCACATGTGCTTTGTGGAATTGTGAATACTTAGATGTGCCCGTTATGTTGACTGTTTTTGACGTCGTTGCGGTTGTTGTGACCAGAAGGGCTGTTCGGCTTTTTACTTGTACTTTTGTGTGTGTGTGTGTGTGTGTGTGTGTGTGTGTGTGTGTGTGTGTGTGTGTGTGTGTGTGTGTGTGGCTTGGTGTGAGGAATTTTAAATGTGACACTATGCGGTTAAAAGGACGTTAAAACGTTCGAACTAACTTCTAGTGCTTGTGCAGTTCTGTTTATTCTGTTCTGTTTTCGAATCCGCCATTCCTGTTATGAATTCATACAAATCGTAACAATCGTAAGACGTCATATGTTCGTTCAGTTATATCTGTTGTTCAGTCTGTGAAAAACAAAGTATCTGCACAAAAACGAATCCAGTTGTTAGCTTGCCAGATTGCTATTATACTATTGCCAATACAAAATAAAAAAAAAATGTCCTTCTGTCCCATAGCATTTCTTTTGTGGAACTGTCGCAAGACCTGCCCAGTATGTTTGTGTTTACACATTAAAAGACTGTGCACGATTTTGAATTGATGAAGTAAATTCGGACCAAACCACTTTAGACGGTTCCAACTTCTGACTAATTATTTTATATTTTGCTGTTAATTACTATGTTTCCTTTCTTTTCAGGGCCACAGCGACAAAAGACCGGACGATTCTTACAACAAATAAATTGCCAGGAACGTTTAGTGATTTACTTTCAAAGAAAACTTGTGGAAATATTTCCTTTGTTTCTTTTTCTCTCTCTCATTCTTTCTTTTGAGGAGAAGCTCGCCCTGATATAGCCGTAATGATTGACTGGGCGTAAAACATCAATTTACTTACCCAGGAAACGCTAAATACGTTTCGGAAAAGTATACTTGAATATAAAGAATAAACACTTACTTTTTTATTCCAGTTTTTATGCAATGTACTGTATAATCATAAGCATATAGAAGTCATAAACATAACGAAAATCAACTATATCCGGTGGGGGGGGGGGGGGGGGGGAGAATTCAAAGAGAAATTCAAACTGAAATTGAAGCAAATAAAGTTATAATCTTGTCATGTGACATATTCAGTTTTGCATTATATTTATAATTATAATAATAATAATGGAACTTTGTAAGGCGCCTACCCTGCGGCTCAAAGCGCTGAACAAGCATAGACACATAATGTACATCGAGATGGAAAATGTTATCCCCCAAAAAAATATATCGACGAAGGTTTTTAAACACTATGCTAGATACCACACACACACACACACACACACACACACACACACACACACACACACACACACACACTGTACAGACCGATAGGAGTGAAGGACAATGTGGCTTAACTGAAATATTCCGAGAAGAGAAATGTCTTGAGTTGGCTTTTGAAGGAAGGAAGAGTAGCAGACCAAAGTTATTTTTTGAGCGACGTTTGAGCCATTGAAGGTGTTGTCTTGTTAATTTTAGATTTATAAATAAAACACTTTTCTTGCCAAGTAATCAAATCAAAGATGTTATCTGACTGAGAATGGATGTCGTGAGCAGTTCCATATTTTTATTGTATGTAATTGATGTCGCATTAGAGTATTAACTACGATCTGGAATTGTGCCCAGAATGACTTTACCTATGAGCTATATAGTTAATAAAATGTCATTCTTTTCGACAAAAAGAGAAAGTAATGCTGTTTTCATTTCCCATATGCAATAGAACAACATTAGCATCGCAATTTTGTTTTTAAATGATTGTGGACGGTTTGCTGCTTTTACCCCCCACAAATAGTACAGTCAGAAATTTGCTCAAAATGTTAACGCACTTATCTTCCAAAAATAACCGCCTGAACAAAAATGAATGGAGCACATAAAAAGGGAGGGTATTTTGCCGTGGAAGGCAACAAACTTTGTTTCACTTCGATTTACGTAATTCCTCATTAGCAGTAAAGTGGCATGTGTCATATAACAATGAATTGGTTTTTTTCTTTTCTTTTTCCTTTCTCGGCATTTGGTAGATTATGTTTTCAAGCTATAGTTTTGAAATGGGATTTTCTTGTGTGGTTGGATTTTATTGTTAAAGGAACTATCCTCAGATAGCGAAAAAACGGTTTTGTGTAGGAACTTTTGTTATTTTAATAATGATTTGCCTGTTGCAATATTATTTTCATCTGCCAGCTAATTTTACCAAACTAATACCAATCCGTATGATTAAAAAAAAGATTGGGGTAAAACCCATTAGACCACACCTTTTCTCGTGAACTTTTTATTTTTTAAAGAATAATAGTGATAGCGGCCAGTTCCATAGGGTCGTCTAACAAAGGAGAACACACCGCTTTACAAGATCAGCAAAAATGTATACATTAAAACCTGGAAAATAATATTATATAATCATATTGTATTCCTCGCAGGCACACACACACACACACACACACACACACACACACACACACACACACACACACACACACACACGCATAATATTGTATTCCTCGCAGGCACGCACACACACACACGCGCGCGCGCGCGCGACCCCCATTTCGCTGTACAGTGTGGGTGTTTTGCATATGTTCGTGTATTTACCCATGTTTGAACATTGCCTGATGTTTATATATCTATGCTGATATGGACATCATTTGTTAGTTTTATGTTAAAACCGGTGATGTTACGGTTTCGCTTTTGTTTTGTGATTGTTTTTGTGAAATCCAAAATGTCTAGAGTCTTGTGTTGGCATATATTGTTTCTTTTGAATGTATTTCTTTCTTTGATTTTAATTGGGCGGCGTCTGTGTATACCAGTAAACTCGCTTTGGTAAAATTATCGAACTTATTTTATTTCCAGATTATTCTCAGTGAAGAAACATAAGGGAAGTAATGATGAAGAAAAGTAAGCGAGATTACATGACACCACTCTTTAATGAACTGTACTGGCTGCCTGTTAAATTCCGCATAGAGTACAAGATAGCAACTTACGTGTACTGATACTAGCAGAGGACTACACCACCCCGTTAGGAACAAGAAGCCTATTAGACCAAGGACCACCAATGTCTAGGAACCAGAACACTGTAGCGCAGTTAGCAAGAAACAGCTCGCACTGCTTTAAAGCTGAACTTGGCAAGACTGGCGTATACAAAAACAGCTTCTTCCAAAGGACTGTGAGATACTGCAAAAACCTGGATGAATCCACAGTCTCTGCCAAGTTGATCCAGGAACTTAACGACCTCTTCTCCTCTCATGATCAGAACTCGAGAATTCCCTTTTCTTGAGGGGCCCTGCTAAAATATTCAAACGGCGAGTAGGCCTATCATCTGTGCAAAGTAAATTGCCTCTTAGTCAAAGAAAACTTCAAAGAAAACTTCAAGTTAGTTTTAGTTACTAATACTGATAGACTGAACCCATAGGAAGCCTGCAAAAGCAAATAATTATTTACACGTTTTCCACGTGTTCATTCCCCCGTTGTCATGCCTATTTCCCCGTTTTTGTGCCTATTTCCACGTATTCATGCCTATTTGCGTCAGCGTTTGGTTCACTTTAAGCCTGTATATTGCATCCACCTGCACAACGGACACAGCCACCCGAGGACTCGACTGATCCCGCTATACCTTCTTGTACGTTGTCATCGGCTCTCTCCCTACGACCAAAAACACTAAGACCATTAATTTTACTCTCAGAAAGCCGCTAGATTCTGTAGATTGGCTCATTTTGCCGTTTTTCTCAACTTCTTTTTCAGCGCTCTGCATTCTCCCCAATCCTTCTTATCCACCCTGACAGCTCTATGAGTGGTGTGCTGTTGCAGCACTGATGGACATGTTCACGGCCTACAAATCACTTAACATTATCACACTGCGGTTTTCCCGAGCCAGTTAGTGAGAAATAATAATAATAACAGACAGTTCTGATGGAGATAAAATCTTTTTTCGAAGAGAAAAATAATAATAAAAAAACAAAACAAAAAAACATTACTACATAGTTTTATGTTATCAAGTTTATGTAATAATTCTGAAACAAGAATGACTACCAGCATTCTAAAATAAGACCCAAACACTTGAAAGGTTATAAAAATAAATAAATAAATAAAAAGCCTATTTCTTATAACAAAACACAACACGCAAATTTGGGGGGGCGTCTTTTTTTTCTCTCTTTTTTTTCAAGCTACAAAACAACACTTAAATGGTGAAAAAGGAGACGTAAGAAGCACAATCTTAACGCACTAGCACACGCCATTCACGCACACAATTACATGCACGCAGACATACACATTATCACATGAACGGTCTGCCCAGGTTTGTGCAAATGCCTGTCTAAAGAGAAAGCCCTGAGCTGGGATTTGAACTCGGACAGAGTGGAGAGATTTCTCACAGTGGCAGGCAGAGAATTCTAAACAGAGAGAACGCTGAACGTGAACGAGCGCTGAACAAAATTTCTCAAATTATGCTTAGGAATTTTCAAAAGATTTTCGCTTAGGTAAGACGGGCGTGTGTTGTCGAAGTGACTACCTTGCACAGGAAGCGCAGCCGCTGTTGCTTTGTGTGTTCTTGAAAAGGTTGCAGACCACGTTCAGACAGCATGGGTGTCACGCATCCTGGCTGCGAGAAGTGTAGTCCCTCCTGATCAATCATGTCCTTCGGTGCTGTAAGCTTTCGCGCTTGTTAGTGTCCTTCTGGAGACGAGCATCCTTCATAATGACACATAAGCCATCTTCCTGCAGTGTGTGTGTTTAACTTTGGAATTTTCATCTTCTTTAATGCATTGTTTTTTATGCTGTTTTGCTAGGACGTGTGTACACGTGAGGGTGTTTTTTTGTGTTGACCCCCCCCCCCCCCTTCTTAGGTTGTGTATATAATATATATGTACAAGTTTGTATTAGTTTTAGGCTATTTTCGTCGGGGGGGGGGGGGGGGGGGGGGCAGAGATAGGGGTTTGTGTGGATGTGTGTGCGGAGGGGTGTGTGGCTGTAAAGGGACAGGAATAAAACAGTGATAATTACACTTGTGCCAATTAATATATTATTTACCAGTGATGTTAATGTGTGTTTGTCATATTATTTTGCAGCGTGTTTCCATAATAATATACTGAAATAATGCTTGTGGTATTAGTACGTTATTGTGCGCTCTTAGACTGAATCTTTTATACATCATTGTTTTTAAACTGCTTGTATTTGTATGAATTGTGGCAAGTGCTTTAGCGTCTAGGATGCCTTAATTTTGAAACTTTGTAATGCGCCTTTGGTGGAGTCGAGGAGGTTTCGATCAGGTTGGGCTATCGTTTATTTTTGATATTTATATACGTCTTAACATCGCCGGTCCTTGATTTCAGTGCGTTAAGACTGGCTGTAGTTTTCTGCTTTCAAGACTGGCTGCAGTTTTCTGCATTGTTTATTCTATGCTTATTACCATAGCGTCCCCCCCCCCTCTCTCTCTCTCTCTCTCTCTCTCTAACATTATAAATACTTTTTGAAGACGAATGGGGCCTGCTTTCGTTCTTCTTTTGTTTTTAGCAGAATGGGTCTAACGAAAGGTATCAATATTCTTCTTTCCATGGCTGTCAATAAGCATTGCCTTTGAGAAGAAGCCGGACATCCTCAGTTTGTGACGGCAAGATCCAATCATGTTATTCGTTCGTTCCTGTATTCGTTCCTGTATTTGGCTCTGCTCGCCAAATCTTCAAACGGTCCTATTCCAAAACAGCCTACACATTTTTAATGTGCCTTACATCCAGTTTTTATACGTTACCTATTAATTTTCTCTGACTGTTACTCAGTGCAGCCACGGACTGTGCACCTTCTCCCACTACCTCTCGTGGATCTAGGTCTCTAATGGATACTTTCTGCTTTGGTTTCTTCAGCTTCTTTTTTCTTTCTCCAAACGTTAGTCGCCGCCTTTTTCATTTTTTTCATTTTTTTGGGGGGGGCAGCAGCAGTTAGCTAGGGCATTCTTGTGTTGTCGGTGAAAGGGCCGCGGCTAGGGAAACTGTGAATAAACACAACGTGATTGATATATCTTATTAAACTAATTGCACGAAAGAGGGGTGAAGGGGGAGAGAGAGAGAGAGAAAAACAACAACAACAAAAGATGTGGATAGGGGTGGGGAGGAGTAAATCAGAACTGTTTAAGTCTTTAATGTTGTGTTTAGGCTGCATGGTGTGCACGTGTGGTTGGGTGCGTTGTTTGTGTTCAGATCTTTTTATTTTTTTAAATTATTTTTAATCTCTTAGCTTTCTACTATATGTACAATCGTTTTAGGCCAATTTTTGTGTTGGAGGGGGATGGGGATGAGAGAGATATGTGAGGATGTGTGTGGGGGGTGGGGTGGGGGGTGGGGTGGGGGGGGGGGTCTAGAGCGATAGGATGAAAATAGTAATAATTGTACTTGTGCCTATATACTCTATTTAATTATTATTTGTGGTTCTAACCTTACCTGTACACTACTGTGCACTCTTAAACTGGGAATTGTTTATGCATGTAGATATTGTTCCTTTGTTTGTTTGTAATTCATTTGTGACATCCACGTTTTGCTTTGAATGGAATAATAAAATGATAAAAAATTAATACTTGACTTGTGATCTAAAAGTTGAATGTGATCTATAAGCTGACACAAATGTTGACACAGAATGTGATCTGAAATCTGACACAAAAGTTGACAAAAAATGTGATCTAAAAGTTCACACAAATGTTGACACAAAATGTGATCTGAAAGCTGACACGAATGTTGACACAAAATGTGATCTGAAAGCTGACAGAATGTGATTTAAAAGCTGACACGAATGTTGACACTGAATGTGATCTAAAAGCTGACACAAAAGTTGACACAGAATGTGATCTAAAAGTTGAAAGCGAAATACATTTTTCACATTCATGCCCGTGCACACTAGATGAGTGACACGAGTTTTTCAACCCGTAATTCGTGGCATGCGTAAATGAAATTAAAATCCCAAATATTACCTCACAGGAAATCCGAATCATTGGTCAAAGTGTACTACATGTCAAGAACTTGTACATTAAAGTATATGTAATTGTGTAATTGTTTACCATTACTTTACACTTATTGCCTTGTATTAACGTATATTGAAGGTAGGCTTTGTGATCCCTGCCTATCTTACTTGGTTTGCGCTCCATATTGGCAGCCAATCGTTTTTGTGTAAAATGTCCGTGACTCTCTCCGCGTGTAAAATGTCCGTGACTCTCTCCTGGTGTAAAATATCCGCCACTCTCCTGGTGTAAAATATCCTCTCTCTCCTCCTGTAAAATATCCATCACTCTCTCCTGGTGTAAAATATCCACCACTCTCTCCTCCTGTAAAATATCCGTCACTCTCTCCTGTAAAATATCCGTCACTCTCACGTGACGACACTGGCCAACTAGGAAGCGAACGCAGATCTAGATCCGCGGATCGCTCCGTGAACACACCGGAGTATCCGCGGACAAGTTGTACGCCCCATGAATACAGGGCTTTAGTCTGCAAGGGGGAATGTGGATCTGTCTATCGGCGTAGGGCTAGGGCTAATACTGTCATAAAATCATAACCCTAGCCCAAACACTAGCCTTTCCCTAAACATGCAAAACGTGTGCTACTGAAGAACATTGTATAGATCTAAATTTAGTAGGTAAATCATGTGACCAAAACAACCAATGAACGGTCGGTCCTGGTGCGATGGCTAGCCGCATGTCCCACAATGCAACGCGTGACGTCATGTTCTCGCCTTCGTGGACGTTCAACAGCCAAAATTCACTAACTCCGCAAGCGACTGTCTGTATTTTACACTGAATAGCATTTCCAAAGATCTCGCGCACTGTACAGTGCGAATAACCTTGGCCGAAAGACGAAGCGTAGAGTGATTTCCCATGGAAGGGACGTAAAGCTGAGTAGTGACGATTGTTTCCATCATCGTTAATATGCCTCTCGTTCGGTATTTGCCTCCGGCTATATTGCTGCTGATACTGGACAAAGGTACGTAATTAAAAATATACATTTAATCATCGCAAAAAACGGTAATTAATTGAATCAATTATTTGTCTGCCAGATCGAAGCAGCTTAGCAGATCCTTTGGTTTTCGCCAGTTTTTGCAAGTTTGGAACCATTGCATACAGCAGAATATTACTTGGCTCCATTTCATGCTAACCATTGTTTAACCTTCTAGTTTAAAGGAACTCTCCATCGGCGGCTAAACTTCTCGTGTGCTTAGAGGAGGTTAAACGAACATGATCAGCGTTAAAAGTTTTGTGACTGAACGTGCCGTTGATTTTATAACGATTTTGAAGAGGACTTTCCCAGACAGTGTTACTAACACTGTTTTCACGAGCTCTTTCCACCGTTTCAGTATGACATCATTGATAGGATACCGGAACTTCTCAGTTTATGTACATGTCACGGATAAATTATTTTTGTCAATGTTTATTTTTTAGATCTGGACAGTCCGTGTGAAATAGTTTCATTTTCCTAACGTTTTCATGGGGCACAGAATTAAAAAATAATTATCGGAAATAAGTTGGTATTGTTTGAAGACGAACAATGAAATGATGTCTAGCGTTCGTTTGAACATTTTAGGGTGGCCTCTGGGAAATTGGTCCAAACAGATACGTTTGATTTACATGCAAACTTTGAGAAACGATTGTGTCACACTGGCTCAACTAACACAAGGTCGTTGTGGTTTGTAGACACCTTCGACCAATCGAAGACTAGTATACAACACAACTACCCGTGTGATTTCATGAATATGAAAGAAAACATTGGAATAGGTGAACAACAACTGGGGAGGTTGACAAAGTTGATAGAAGAGATCTGACCTATACGACGAAACACAAGGAAACACAAGCGCTTTCGACAGAAAATTGTCTTCGTCAGGTGCAAAGAAAATAGATAATAATAAAAGAAGAAGGAAGCAAAGAATAAGATAGACAAGAAGAATCTGATGCAAAAAATATAATAATTTTTTTAAAGAATGTATACGTAGATTTAAAACGACGTCATCAAAGTGACGAAAAATAGGAGGATTTTTAAGTGTGCAGATCGTGGCAAACACTGATCTTCAAGTGGAGAGAGCTGTGCACAAGGTTAGACGTCTGCGATAGGAAACTGGCAAAGCTGTTACTGGACATGTAAAGAAAAGAATTCTTCCTCCCCCCCCCCCCGCCCCCCCCCTTTTTATTTTTTTATTTTTTATTTTTTTGATTGATAGAAGTAGTCTACCGAAACCATACGTTTAAATATTCTACTAAGTACTACCTGTTTGCGTAAGTGTGAGTTTCTGGCATGCCACCGGCCGATAGGTTTTTCTTGTCTTATTATTATTATTATTATTATTATTATTATTATTATTATTATGGTGTCTAAAATATTTCCTGTAATAGTATCGGATCAATACGCTGAGAAAAAAGTGTCACCCAACACCTTGCACCTCAGTCTATCGCCGAGCATTATTAGTAAACGGCAGCTACCGGTCTCATCCACTATAGTGAAGTACACATAGCACGATTAGGAGATTTACAAGTTCAAAGAAAGACAAAATTATTCACACGATCATCAGTTAAGTCGCCCAACAAATTATTAGGCCTGAGCAGATTAGCTGCCTGAGACAACGCCATTGTCAATTGTTTGAAGGCCGGATCTACAAAAACTTGCGTAAAACAACAACATGTAATGACGTAATACGCATTCCGTAAATAGCTGCAGCCGGGGGAAGATCCCCAATCTATTTTTGGACCACTACAGTTATTCTTAAATTGCCGCATTTCAAAAGGACCAAAGCAGAAATTAATGCTATATAATAATCGCACATAAAAAACAAAGAACAATCATATAAAAAAATCATTAGAAAAATCAATCAATCGTTTTTTAACCCAATCTGCGTGGGCCAGTCCCTTTAACACTTCCTTGTATCATCTCATTGTTTGTCACACACGTGTCCTTGGACCAGTGCTTTTTGTCATTTTCATCAATGATTTACCCGACATTGTGAATAGTTTGTGCCAGATGTATGCAGATGACACGAAAGCTTTTGCTGAAGTTGAGAAGGAAAGTGTAGCCAAATTACAGCAAGATTTGGATATGTTGGTAGAATGGGCAGACTGTTGGCAACTGTGATTTAATGCAGACAAGTGTAAAGTGCTTCATCCGGGGCAAAATAACCCCGAACAGACCTATAGCATGAAACAGCGTGGTACTGGGGAAAGAGTGACATTAGGCACTTCAGAAGGGGAGAAAGACCTTGGCGCCCTCATGGACAGTGAGTTGAAGTTCTCTAGGCATGTGGAAGAGCAGGTCAACATGGCAAACAGAATCCTTGGTCGCATTGGATCTTATCATATCATGACAGGGGAAGCATGAAAATGCTGTTTACTGCTCTTGTGCGCCCATACCTGGAGTTAGGAAATGGTGTTTGGGCGTCACTTCCAAGACGACAGACTGTTGATCAGTTGAGGGTGTCCAAAGACGTGCAACAAAATTAGTTCCCGGTCTCAAAGAACTTGACCACAGCGAAAGGCTGAAGAGTATGGATTTACCAAGTATGAAGTATCACACTTGCAGGGAGAGGGGAGACATGATTGAGACATATAACTTATAAGTATATATAATATACATGGCCTTTACAGTGTCAACAATAGTCTGTTGAAAATAGACGTTGAAACAGTAACAAGAGGTCACAAATATAAACTTTAAAAAAGAAAGAAAAAAGAAGAAGCTTACATGTCACACCAGCCTGTGTCAAAAAAGGTTTGCCTTCAGAGTTGTGGACAGCTGGAACTCGTTGCCATCTGATGTTGCCGACGCCCCATCCCTGCAGGCTTTTAAGAACAGGTTGGATGAGATTTGGCAAAACAGGAAGTTTCTTCACTGAGTTTGCCTACCCACGCAGTGACTTCAGTGTTTGAGAGTTAAGATAAAATAGCTTTGGCTGGCAAAGACCAGCTAAAGGCTTTTAGCCTTAGTAAATCTCATTCTGATAACCATATCATATCAAACCATGTCTTTTTGTCTACCGTCGCCTAGCTTCTCGTACAAGGGAGGTAACTTAATGTTTATTTTCCTAGATTTCTCAGCTCGACACAGGCCTCAAACAGCACGGAGTTATCCATCTCAGATTGAATATAATATATATTATGTAGATTATATGTTTCTGGGGGAGAGGGAAGCGGTGTTAAATCGTCGTTGTTTTGTTCTCACCCTAACCCCACCCTTCTTTCCTCGCTTCCTGGTGTGAACACACTTTCGACCAGCAGGCTTACTTCCCTTCAGTTCATGTGACACACCTAATAGACGATTTCCGGAAATAACAGGGGAGATAATTTGGTAGGACATCATTTCAGACACGGACTACTGGCATATATAGGTCCATGATTTCAGAATGGAGGCGGCAGTCGAAAATCGCTGGTCTGTGACAGTAACCGACCTTCAGTCATGGACCTATACTAGACTGGACTGCCAGATGGCGCTATGGGCTGGGAACATTTCTTTTTCCCCCCGCGTACTACGGTCTTTTTGGCGGGGCCACATGCGGTGTGTCCGTTTGGAATGGCAGACTTACTGAATCGACTGCGAGCGTTCATTATTTATACCGTGTTCTTGATTAAGAAGAAGAAATGTAAAAAAAATAAAAAAATCATCGGTAGCCTCTGCTGCATCGTCAGTAGCGCTTCATGACTTACAGAAGCAGATCACTGCGAGCAGAGGATCGAATACAGAACCAGAAATAGCGAAGCCAGTTGCTTTATTCCATCACTCGCATCGGATTGTGGGTAGCATTCGACAATCTTCTCCAGGTATCTCACATAAAGATTGCTTCAAATAAGTAAGTTCTGAGGTGTCAATAATTTATCGTATAAACTGATATCTCGATCGAATCGACGCTCTGTGTTGTGTTCTGTCAGCCTGAAGCGAAATGTCCATCGGGACATTTGACATCAGGAGGTAGTGTAAACAAACAAAAAACACTACACCTCTTTAAATGACTTCAGCAGCGCGTGTGTACTGTTAATTAATACAATATACACTGAATTTGTTCAGATTTAGAGGGTGGTACGCTGTTAGAGAATGACTGAAAATTCCGAAATCCGCCCAGAAATAGATTCTAAGGTAGATCAAAGTGTGCAACTAACTTGTAACTCATGTAAGTAAGCAGAATAATCTGCCAGAAAAATCTGCATAAGCAGACCAAAACAAACTTAATAACAACATATAATGCAGAATTTATCGTTTGATCTAGATCTAGTTTTCGAGTAACACCGTGCAGGCTTCCTCAGTGCAGATGTTGGCAAAACAATTGATCGTGTACTGAAATCTCACCTTTTACAGACTGTAATGAAACTCACTTTTGTTGCGAATTTTGGATTCATTCATTAGATATGAAGCCGTTTTATTGATTTAAATGATATATATATATATATATAAGTAAGTGACTCAAAATGGCATTTAAAATGTCCCAGGAATTTTCCGACCGCTTCCTTGGATATTACCGAAGATTTCACGAATTTTCCGAACGCTTCCTGGATATTACGAAGATTTCATTTTTACACACTACTGACGTATAATTTGTTAAATCCATCTCAAAAGCAAAAACGTACAACTGGCTCAAAAAAGCCACACAAACACACACACACACACACACACACACACACACACACACACACACACACATGACTAGCAACAACTACAAACAGTCCCCTGGATTTCCGAAGATCGTCAATTATGAGAAAGTCAGGCCACACCCGAGACACAGTTTTACAATAAAGGGAGAATGAGCTGAACTGTCCAGCAAAGCCAACTGTTTGCATGAAAGGGAACATGGTAACACTTCATGATTGAGTGACTGAATTCTGGAATTGAGAAAAATCCTGGGAATTCCTAAAATCAGTGCCAACCGTGGTTGATAGCACATATCTACTGTTGTGTTAGTAGTAACATTACTCATTGGCTCCCTTTTCGTATCCATGTGAGGTTTAAGTTTTGGTCCTCTCCATCAAAGACCACTTTGCATTAAAACTACTGAAAAGGGTACCACACTTCGTCTTTACACATGGCTGCACAAAACCTAACAAAAAACACCCTTTGATTGTTTGAAAGGTGGTAACTAAAAGCAATGAGTATAATAATTATTATTAGACATGTAACATAAATAATTATGCCAGAAGTAGTCCAGTCACTGACAATGTCAGCATTGTATAATCGGGATCAAACGAAAGAAAAGGAAAGGAAAAAAATGGAGTTATCTGCACCTGTCAGTGTGTTGCCAAGAGTATTGCCATTGTTAAATTTTTTGTTTAAGTGCATAATTTGAAAAGCAGGCAAGGCGAAATGACATAAAACTAACACCCCCCCCCCCCCCCCCCCCCCCACCCCCAAATGTGCTTCAGTAACAGCAATTTTCATGAAATATATCACAGACCTGGTTGCACAACATAATATTCCAACAATGAACCACATTCCAACTTTACGCTTGACATAATTCAGGAATTGAGCGGGCTGTTTAAGCAATTTCAAAATTTTGCTCATTTTAAGAATTCCCACTTCAAGTCTGAGCTGCTCAAATCAAAACTGAGCAAATTTCAACTGGAACATATTGGCGCAGCACATATATGTGAGACAAAATGTCTATCTCAGAGTCAGACTCATATCAGGTCACGCCAGTATATTATATAACTGTTGACACAATGTGTGACTCTGACAGCCTTTGGCAAGTTGAGGATAGGTTAAACTTGTTTAATGTTCAGTTGTCTCTGAAGAGGTACTGGCAGGGACTGAGATCTTGGGAGGTGGAGGAAAAAGGAAGACTTTGCCTGTCCCTACTGGAATGGCTCCTGCATAAGGTGGTCAGTAATGAGAACCATTTTAATGTTTCATTAACTGTGAGGGGCAAGGTCACGAGACAAATATCAATAAACAACAAGCAGTTTTTGACGAGAAAGGACAGCTCAAGGGGAATTGAACCGATGTGCTTCTCCGTACCAGCCTAATGCCATGCCACCTCACTCCTTCTCTCTTTTCTCTCACCTCACTCCCTCCCTCTCTCTCTCTGAGTCTCTCTCTCTCTCTCTCTACACACACACACACACACACACACACACACACACCATTAGATACTGCAAAAGAGAGTTTGTATGTGTTATGTGCCTGTGGCAGAAGACACCCACAATGAGCTGATCTGGGTTTTTGCAAGCCATCAGATACACACAGTACAAGTTGGCTTCTGCAATCTCATAATATAACTATTGTAGGTGCTACACCAGTATATGATCACATATTGGGTGTACTGGGATAAGATCTGGTACATGATATGCATCCACACTTGTGCTGGTATTGGCCTAATTGTTTCACTTATCATTTCATAATCTCTCTCTCTCTCTCTCTTCTCTCTCTCTCTCTCTCTCTCTCTCTATATATATAAATATATATATATATATATATATATTATATATGTGTGTGTGTGTGTGTGTGTGTGTGTGTGTGTGTGTGTGTGTGTGTGTGTGTGTGTGTGTGAATTCCCAGACTCTGGATGTGATTTGAACTGTCCAACACTCCCAGAGCCGTGCACAGTGTCACTCTGAGCCCAGGGAGGTGAGTGGGACTTGGGTGAGGCAATGGTGGACTGAGAGAGCAGGATGAAGGAAGAGAAAACCAAAGGTGACTGACCAAAAGCAGTGGTGATAAGGAGGGTTCAGTGGCCTGGTTGCCCCAAACAGAGGAGATGATCTGAAGGACTGGGGGTCTTGGCTGAGGCAGCCTCTGCAGGAAGATCACTTGACAGGCAGTTGGCAGAGGGGAAGAAGGACATGTTGGAAGCCTGAGAAAATCTGGATGTGCTTCAACTTATTTCTCCATACACTGACTTGTTGGTTATTTCAGATAAAGCTTGCAAACCAGTGTAAGAACTCTTGCTGGTCACTCAGTCACTAGCAGTCCCCTTAATGGCATGCGCGCGGCACACGGCTTGAATCTTCTTCTTCTTTTTTTCTCTGCCAAAATATCAACACTTTTTGTTTCACATTTTGGTGGTATACCCCAGATACTGAATTATTCTTTGACAGCTTCAGTGGTTTTTCCTTTAAGATTCCCCTTTAAAAGGCTTTCGGTGTTTGCCCCAAAAGCACTAGTTTCTAAATACCATAAAATTTTGTTTTGTCTGCAGATTTATGTTGAGTAAAGGATGTTTGCAGGCTGAACTGATCACATTGTTGAGGTGTTTCTGGAGACCCTTAGGTGTATCGGATATGAGAGAAATGTCAAAAAAAGGGTTTAAAGAACAATAAGTTCCACTAACCCGGGCCCAGAAAGGTTTGAATCCCAAATGCATCCTTCCCTGTTCAATGGTTTGGTCTTTTTAACTCAATCCCCCGGAGAATATTTTATTGCAAGTTTTGAAATATTTGACAGCTAACCTTGTCTGACAGCCAGGAAAGTCAAAAATCTCGGTCAGTCTATATTTCAAATCCCCAAAGGCACAATACCAAATATTTATTTAGATTTAACTTTTTTAATAAAAATATTTTTTATGGCACATCAAGAGCATTCAGAAAACTTTTTTAAACCCCCCCCCCCCCAAACCAACTTCACAGAAAAAGGGTTGAATAGTGGTCCACATAGAACAGAATCAAGGCTTTCTTTACATCCACAATTTCCCCTTCCCTTTATTAAAAAAATAAATAAAAAGAGTTTACTCCCTCTTTTTTGGGCTATGGGCTTTTTTAATCTCAGCAATGGCATGTAGTGTAAAAAAAATTTATCAGTTACAGTAACAATTTTTTAAAACCCGCTTGTTGGGTTTTATGTTACAGGGAAAATTTTTTTTTGTAAAAGAGATATTATTTATTGTAAAATATACAAAAATATTGGCATTACGCAAAAATAGAATAAATGAAAGAATGTAAGAGATTGCAATAGATGGATGAAAGCTAAAATGCTAATTGCTGTTTTGAAGCCCCACCACCCCCCCCCCCCCCCCCAAAAAAACAACAACAACAAAACACACACACAAACACACACACACACACACACACAAAACCCCACACACACAAACACACACCCCACACACACACACACAAACAACAAAAAAAACCCAAAAACAGCAAATAAAAAAAGTAAAAACAGTGAAGGGATTGTGACCTTTTTCCGTGGTTTGACCTGTGTGAAAATATAAAACATTGTTTTTTTATTTCTTTTTTTCAGCATGGGGAGGGGTATGATGTATTCACCACCTGCCCAGCCCGTGTATACAGTGGGCCCCGCTGACTCCCAAACACATGTACCATTGACTCAGCAAAGGTGGATGCAGCAAAATGCTCCCTCCCTGCAGACACTGTCCAGTTTTATCTCATTGATAACGGTGTTAAATCATCAGCGTGTTCAGCTACTTACTCCAACTCTACATGTACATCAGCCAGCGGGGGGAGTAAGTGTGGATGTGTAAAGCAGGAAGGAGTCATCTTCACTTTTGAGTATGAATTTGTGCCCAACTCAACAGATAAATCAGAGGAACTGAGATGTGAGATTGTCTGTCCGGATGCTCAAAATCTCAACCAAGGACCAGCTTGTGCACCAATTACCTTCAGTAAGTATCTTGAGTTATAGATGAATGCAGTATAACAAGCGCCGATGCCACCAAAAGTGTATAGCACATGGGATACACGTTTTCTGGCCTCAGAGACCTTTTTCCTTCTTACCTGTTCCTGTGGAGTCCGCTCTGTGTTGACCCAGCTCTTTCTTGCCACAACCTGCTGTCCAGGCTCTTGTGCTCCCAAACCCATCTGTTGCCAAGACTGTTTGCTTTGTTACCTTAAGTAAGTACTGCTTTTGGATTCCGTTCACTGCCCCATCACCCAGTGCTGGTTGACTGGGCATAAATCATCAAGCTACTTACATGCTTACCACACCTGTCCTTCCGGTTTCATCCTAATTGACACACTTTGCCAGGACCTCAGGCAGTGGAGGTGTTTTTGAAAGATTTATAGTTTGCTGGCTTTTAAACAGATGAAGTAGCCTCAACTTTCAGCCAGTATCATGCTATGACAGCATGTGAGATTGGTAAGTAGTCCCAAGTCAATTGCAGTGGGGACTCAAAATAAAATAAAACAAACATTGTGAGTCCTGTCAATAGGACTAAAATAGTATATATATATATGTATATATGTATACTGCACCTAGCAGTTTCTTGTTTGATTTTTGGCCTAGTTTGTTAAGAATTCATGTTTGAATGTCACTCAGGACATGGATGGTCACGCAAGTGCTGCCATTTTGACAGTGTCTATGGCTGTGACATCATTAGGACGGCCTTATATAACAATTGACATGCTCAGCAGCTATTTTACATTCAGCTAAATTGCGAGAGAAAATCAGTTTGTACCTTTTGGCTTCTAAAAGGTCAACAAAGTTCAGTTCAGTTCAAGATGGTATCTGTGTACTCAGAAAAGCCCATATGTGCTCTCTCCAGCTCTCAGAAGTTTTGCTTGTTGTTTTCGAAATGTTTTCTGATTGATGATGGCCCGGTCTGTCCCAGCTGACTGGGTGTAAAACATAGTTACCTACCTACCTCTCTCATCCTTTCAAGGAAGATTGTCTAGCACTTCCTCTTTCCACACCTCTCTCCTCCAGGCGATCAAAGTGTGATGTCCTTAGCTTTGTGCCCGCAGGCAGTGACTCAAACTCCTCAACACTTCAGATCTTCCAAGATGCAAGCCACTTGTGAGGGTTGCTTTTCCTGCCAGTCTGTCTGCTCGGTCACTTCCCTTCACTCCGACGTGTCCAAGGCAGTACATCCACAGGAGTTTTCAGAGGTGGATGTCAAATATAACACATGCCAGTCTGGGCTTCCCGTTCTTCTTGTACCAAGTTCACTGAGCATGTGAGGAGGATGGTGTACAATGTAGTCTGATTGTTACCTCGTAGGGCAAAACCAATCCAGTGGAGGGCATAATGTGACTGCCTCCACCTCCATTAACAAGCTGGAGTTTGATACTGTATCGGCAGCACTGACTTCATGAATGGTGGTCGTGCCTTGCTTGACAGTGAAGCCCCACCCTGACTGGCCTTTGGTGACTGAGCCAACAGTGTTCACTAGGTCTTGCGCTTTGCTCTTCTTATTAATGAGAAACTTGATTTTTGAATCTGTTTTGCCTGCTTGCCATTCTTGACAGTGCCTTCCAAAGTTTTCTGGTAGGAGTGTCTCATCTAGAGATTCCAGATTGGTTTCAGTACCTTTCCCACTCCTTGGTTTGCTTGAGCTCTGTCAGCTGGCGTACTTGCAGTATTAATTCCTGTGCATGACCCATCCAAAATGTGCCACATCCCAGCCTGCATCTCTTTATGTCTTTCGCGGCTTCATGGGGGTAGTTGTTGGGGATTTTTAACAGCAGTGAAACTTGTATGCTTTGACCTGTTCACTTTCTGTTTGGTATGCATTGATCTCGGTCATGTAGCATGATCTGCACGGTCTCACCCTCAGTCCTTGGCAGTTCCCAACCGGTATGACTCTCACTGCCTCATTCTGCACTCTGTGCAGCTTTAGCAGCTTTGTCTGTGACACTGGTAGAGGCTTGTCATGGTTGACTGGACATTAAAAACAAGTTCCTTGTTTTGATGCCTAGTCCATGGTCAGTGACACTGAGCACTACACTTGGACATAGTAGGAAGAGGTGGCTTTGTTCAATACCCTTTGCAGCCATAACTTTCAGGACCGACAGACCTTTCTTGCACTTCGGTTCTGTTGCTTCCATGTGTTGTCTGTAGGTCAGCATTCTGTCCAAGTGGATCCCAAGGTATCTCAGATAACTACAGCTCCATCTAATGTGACTCCTGGTTCTGTTAAGAGTGCACCACAATGTTTGTGCCTTGTTTGGACTGATGAGAGATCCGGTGTCTTGGCACCACTGGGATAGTCTATCCAGTTGTTGCCCTGCTTTGGCTGCCTCCTTCAACATTTTGTGTATAATATGATTATGAGTCCATCATCTGCCACTAGTACCATTGTCAGTACCTTGCTGTGCCAATTTTGGTTCAGATCTGTGCCAGTACCTGTGCACCCTTGGTAGAGTACTCCTGTACTGTGTGCTCGGCATGAGTATCAATCAGGTTGCGGGTGGGGTTTGTTGAGGACACTGATACTCTTTTCTCTCCACCCCCCCCCCCCCCCCCCTCCCTGTTCATGTTGTCCTTGTTCCTCTTCCCCTTTACATAATGGCCTGGTATTTTACTCTCTTATTCAAATGAAACATGAAGTGGTCACTGTGACTGTGCATTTAATTTATATTTTGTGTTTTATCCATCATTTTGTTATAGTAAGGCAACATCAATGTTTTTTGGCTGCACTGTTAACAAAATTGATATATGAGTCACCCCAATAGGCTTCACTCATCTCTTTGTTGCCCAGTTACTATCTGTTAAGAAGTCGGGTGTTGTTTTGTCATTCCCTTCCATTTATTGGGAGGTTGCCAGAACTGTGTCAGCATTGTTTCATCACGGAGTTCATCACACACACACACACACCACACACACACACACACACACACACACACGCACACACACACACATGCTCACATGTGCCCACAGACATACACACGCATGCACATGCACATGCAGGCACACACACGCACACACACACTCACACACATACCTCTGAAGGAGTTTATGTACATGCACCTCTGGTGGAGTTTATGTACCTTGCATTTACATGCACGCCATGTGAAAGTTACCATAGGCGACTTGGGTCTTTGTTGTTGTGTTTGTTTAATGTATTTCAAGCGCTAATTAACTCCTTTGTGTGTTGATTTTTTTCTGATTTTTTTCCTTTGAGCTTCCTTTGCCTCCTGTGCATCATCCTGATATAACCGTCCTTGTTGACTGGGCGTAAAAAAACAAGTTACTTAGCCTACTTACTTGCCTCCAGTCCACCGTCCTGATATAACCGTCCTTGTTGACTGGGCGCAAAAAAACAAGTTACTTAGTCTACTTACTTGCCTCCAGTCCACCGTCCTGATATAACCGCCCCTTGTTGACTGGGCGTAAAAAAACAAGTTACTTAGCCTACTTACTTGCCTCCAGTCCACCGTCCTGATATAACCGTCCTTGTTGACTGGGCGTAAAAAAACGAGTAGCCTACTTACTTGCCTCCAGTGCTGTTACTAACTAGAATCAGTTTGGAGTGCTTAGGTTTGGTGTTCATTGCAGTTTGATTGAGGCCTCTGTCTGCACGCAGTCATTTTGAAAATGACCAAGTGTAACATCAATAGCAACAACAATAACAATATACTTTATTCATTCCAGCAGAAAATTAAAGCTGTCATTCAAGCTTGTACATTAACGCACAATGAAGAACTGAATTGCACATATCTCAATAATTCAAAGTTATGAAACACGCACACACGTACACACTCTTAGACATACATCCCCTTTCTCTCAGTCTGCATATATGCTAAAGGAATGATCTAATGCTAATACCTAGCAAACCTAAAATATACTGACTAAGCAAAGCATAAAAACTCTCAAATTATATAAAAATCATTAGGTACACACATCCCTCACCCTCCCTTGAAGGGTATCATCCTCGGTAGATGTCCTGATGCATTCGCACACACAGTTAATGACTGGTCTAATCTTCATTAAAAACTGACACTGTGACATAGCCAAGGGTAATTTAAACAAGTACACAGAGTTTCCGTTAGCCAGTAATGTCCGGTTCTTTACCAGTTAAGATCAGCAAATACCAGAAACAAAGTCAGCAATAGGTCAGATATGAGCATGTGCCAAAAGGTGCTGCTTAGAAGGTGGACATTAGGGTGAAAAATAAAAGCAGAAAAGTCATTTAGCAAGTAACACCATTTAAAAGATAAGTCTTTTTATATACATTTCAGGTCTTAAAAAGATAACTTGATGAAGCAAGTCTGAGAAAAAGAATTTAAAGACGGACACCTGAATCTGTCGGATGCAACACAGGACACAATGTTTGTTTTGATTTAATCCTTGAATTTAATGATTGCTATCAATCTGTGGGGAAAACAAACATCCATCGTTTATAACAAGACAGTAAAACTTAAATTGACTAATTCACTTTTTATTTCATATTCAAAATCATAACAATGATGTCCTGTGTTACATCCGACAGACTGCCACTTTAATTTTTAATAAAATGAAAATGAAACACAACACTGAATCAAAAATAGGATGTGTTTATTAGAATTTATGAAGCATAGTTGTTTCCATGACTGCAGCATGAAATAAGGTCATCAACGACATTTTTTTTACATTTTATCTGTCGGATGTAACGATTATTGGATGACATAACATTTCCCATGCTCACAATACACAGCTTATAAAATAACAGTGCTGATTTCCCTACACTGCAACAGAATGTTACCAGCTGATTTAGTAGTGGTTTTAATGACTGCAGCACTAAACAAGTTGCTTGTATAGTTGTAATTTTGTCAAAGGCCCTTTTTCAGCATTTTATCTGTTGGATGTAACAACTCTATGGTGGACACAACACTTCTTTCCTGTAAAACATATGCACAGCTAATAAAATCACTTAGTTTCCTACATCTGACACATTGCTGTAAATACTGAACAAGGCCGAAACCATTATTTAAAGTAATGCACTGTCGGATGCCTCGCATATCAGAGGACACAATGGAATATGTAACACTGGACAGTCAGTATGTGACTTAGAAAAAGTACAGCCAAGTTGTCATTATTATCCTTTCATTGACAAAACAGAAAACCATGTGAATTACAAATGTACATTCACCCTATACCCTATTGTTAACAGCAGGTAAAATTCAATTACGAAAGACATTGATTTGGCATTCAAGTCTCACTACCTGGAATAACAACTGTAACACATTGTAAGTAACCAGAAACAGTAATGCAAAATCTGGAAACTGATGACAAAGCATAGAGAATTTTCCATGTTAACACTAATTCTTCCCATCCTAATCAATTTAAAAGATTTGTTTTCAGTGAGTAGGCACTTCAGCATTGAGACATATCTTTATTTCTCTGTGTTCCTAAGTACCCGCAGTCTTCCCGGGACGAATCTGGCTTCATGCTCCACTAATGTGTCCCTGCTGTGTCATGAAAAACACTTGCTCTTGCCCTTTTGGAGCATCGACCTCTTTAGCCTGAAAAGAAACATGCATGTGTACAAAATAAGGCAATATAACAACTGTTTTTGAGGATGTCTCCTTATTTATAGGTATGCAACTCTGGAGACCTACATGCATATAAGATATTGTGTGTGTCTGCACGCACACAGTGTGTTTTTTTGACTTTCCCCCGAATATATATACATATCTATATCAGACATTAGGTAATATTACTAATATATATATAGTGCTGTAGTTGAAACATAATAACACAAATACCAGGTTACCCCCCCCTTTTTTAAATTTCTGGTTCATTTGGTCTTTTCATCCCTAGTAACTTCCACCCCCACCCTACATTGTGCCACAGTGTATTGTATTTTGTGTTGTATGAATTTTTTGTCTTCATGTTGCATATTTATAGTGAATTGTCACAATAATTCTACTTTATATGCTGCACTGTATTGTATTTGTACTGCAATGCACCCTATAAAACTACATCAGTTAAGAAATTCTATTCTGGCTTTCACTAGTTTCAGCACACACTTTAGAATGCATCTGTCCTGCTAGAAATAGAATCAAAACAACAATAACAATATGCTTTAAGTTTATTCATCCCAGGGAAATGGGAAGCCTGGGAAGATAAAATAATTTTAAAAAAACATCTCCCTAATCACAATGTAATGTCAGGTAATGCTCTTTCTTTTTTTTTCTTCTTCTTTTTGTTGTTGTTGTGTGTTTGTACAATTTGTTAAATTGGTATAAATAGATAATTTACGGCTATGCCTTTTTTTAACTCTTAGTTCACATCACAGACGGCAATAATAAACCTGTAGAGTTGCAGAAGTGTATTGAGGAGTAAGAAATTTTTGTCATGGCATCATGCTGTTCCGATCGACTGAACAAATGAAATAAAACGCTGTCCGACAGCGGCAAATCAACTCCGAAACGTGTGCCGTCGTAAACACGGGTATTTTCGCCATTACGAAGTAAACACTTGAAACGTATAAGTTTTTCTCTTTCAGTCGAAACACTAAGAAAAAACTAGTTCGTTGATCGAAACGTGGACATTACTGTGCAAAATTCGGTCACTCGCGATCGAAACACTGACCTAAGGCCCGCTTGTGTCATCCGAGAAACAGCGGGCTATCGAACGAAGACATCACTTTGAATTTGCACACTGCCGACCGAAACCTGTTTAATAATGGTCACTTCGCTTACAATTACGAATGAAAATGCAAAAATAACGTTGTATCAATGAAAAGTAACTATTTAATCTGTCGGACGCAACATCACATTTCGATCGAAACTGTAAAAAGGTACATGACCCAAATCGAAAATTCACTCACCGTTCCTTGTTGGCACCATGTTGAAGAGAAAGTAGGCGCAAAGCACTGTGGGTAAACATGGCCGCGCTTTGTGCAAAAAGACCGCGGTCACAAAATCGACGTTTATCCCCAGAATCGGCAATTCTTCGATCGTAACGGACTGACAAAATAAAAACTTGAAATTTTAAACTTGAAATTGTTTATTACGAACGGAATCCAACGCTTTTATTATCACTGCTTTCGACTAAACACTGATTTTAGCAACAGCTTCTTTGTTTCACCACCCACAAGTCCGCAGTGAATAGTAGCAGACGAACGTTTTCGTCAGCATCGGAACCGGACCCAATGCGTTTCGATCGAAATAAACATATGTTTATTTCATTATTCAGAGTTTACAAATAGTTATGAGCCGTCTTCTCAAGCATTAAAAAGCTTTGACTATGTCCTGTCAGCAGCAAAGGGAAAATTGCCTAAAGAAGAAAGATGCAAACAAAACGACAACTGAAGCGGTGCACCCGAAATGTCCACCCTTCCTTTGCCGATTTTCGGCCCGGACTTGGGGGTAAATTTTCATATTTTACTAACTCAAAACTGACTTTGGGAGTCAAGTTTATCTTTATTATCTCTTTGATGCATACTCTTTCAGATAAAGTTAGGTTTGTTCAGAGAAAACTTAAGCCTGAAGAAGCATTTACGACCAAAAAATGGATGGTCCTCGCCGAGCACCTTTTGGCACAGGCTCATATACCAGCTGTTATTCTGCTTGACTGGTTGTGAACATTAAAAATTAATCAATAAATAAATGCAGGAGAGAGTACAGTGTGCATCATGGTCATCACTTGCAAACATATTGTTTTGCCATCATTAAGGCCAAGGCCAAGGTCACAAGCAGGGCTGATATAATTGAAATGTGATCATTTTGACTACATCATCAGAGCTGCTGATTCTTTTGCAATTGAATCTTAGTTTCATGGTGCATCATCATAAGCTGCTGGTTCAAAACATGTTAGAATGTTTGTCAGTTCAATATTTTCTGCTCATACCACTGGCATCTCTGTAACCAAACAAGTCATGTTGGTGTACTATCTAATAATCAGGCCTGGTGCAAATAAAGCAGGATATGTATAGTTAATGTTTGCTAAGTAATACCAAATTATGGTAGAAACTAGAATACTTAAAGTTCTGTTGGTTGAAATGTATGTGAATGCGATTTTTGTCATGATTTGTTTGTGCAGCACAGTGAGTTTAAGTCGAATTAGAGAATAGCACTTTATGAGAGTTATCTAATATTATATAGCTTAATTGTCGGAGAATGGCCGAATCAGTTCTCACCGTGCAAACACGGCCCTTCGTTGTTTGGCTGTCCACGTCGTAGTCATGCGTGTGTTCCTAAAATCTGGTGAACTACAAGTCTTAGCCTACCTTTTCTTGTAGGCTTTATGGAATTGAGTTTGCCGCCCCGGCGAATTAACCAATCAACTAATCTGTAGTGTTTTTTTTGGTTGGGCATAAAATTTAAACCCTCCCGTCAGACTTTAAACACAAAAACCCACACACACAAAAACCCCCCAACCCCCCCACACACCACACACACACACCAAACATTACTTTTGGGGGATCCGAATCAGAGTGGAAATAAACCCGAACCCCCGACCATGGAGCCTCTGCCATATAGGGCAGTGGTCGAACCTTCTTCTTCATGGTGTTTTACGTCCACGAAACCAAATTTTAGGTTTTGGGTGGGGGGGGGGAATGGGAGGGGGAATGGGATTTTTTTGTTTTTGTTTGGGGTTTCTTAGGGAAAAGTGAGTTACTGCCCCCCGAATTTGGTCACACACTGTAACCAAACAATAGAAACTGCCAGTGTGCGTTTGGGATCTTGCTTAACTGTACACCTAAACTGAGTCTACTCACAGAGAAATGTGAATTTTAGCTCCAGTATAATCTGTGATCAAACTGGAACTTCATCCTTGTTCTGTAACAAACAGATTTTACACAAAGTGGAATCTATTTTTGAAGGACCCCGAGCATGCCCTGTCTTGGAATGCTTGCCCCATGGACATTTTGTTTTTTAGATCACTGGCGCAAAAAACCCAAACAAAGAAAACCTTTTGTTCCCACTGCAGGACCCCTAAGGGCAGCCCTCTGAACCGCCCCCCAAAAACCCAAATTGGGGTGAAAAGGTTTTTTTACCAAGGGTTTTGGGTTGTTGGGGTTTGGGGGTTTTGGGGGTTTGGGTTGGGGGGGGATGTGTGGGGGGGGGTTTTTTTGGGGGGGGTTTTTTTTTTTTAAAGAAAAAGGGGAAGGGGGGAATTTTGGGGGAAAAAGGGAGGAAGGGGAGGGGGGGGGTTTTTGGGGGGGGGGGGGGGGGGGGGGGGGAAGGGGGGGGAAGGGGAAGGAACATGTTAAAAGGGGGGGGGGGGGGGGGGGGGGGGGGGGGGGGAAGGGGGGGGAAACCAGGAGGAGGGTTTTTTAATAGAAGGGGGGGGGGGGGGGGGGGGGGGGGTTTTTTGGGGGGGAAAGGGGGGGGGGGGCCAAATTTTTTTTAAAAAGGGTTTTTTGGTTTTTTTTATTATTCCTTTTAATTATATAATTTTGGTTTTGATTGTTTTTTTTTCTTTTTTGTTTTTAAAAATTAATGCTTTTGTGGGGTTGAATTGCCCTGGGGATGTTTAAAAGAAAATTGGCTTTTTGATTGATGACCTTTTGTATGTACACTGCTTACCCGACCCTTCATCAACAGCAACAATAGTGAGAGAAACAAATCACTGCTAGACTGTTTTTTTTTAGGATTATGGAAGATGCCGCCTTTTGCGCATGTCAGGCCATTTGCCAAGAACATTGGATTTTTTTTTTTTTTTGAGGTAGGCTATCGTGGTATATGTCCCGCTGTCGTCTGTTGGTTTGGTGAACTAGGCAAAGATTACATTGTTCAACTGTGTGTAAATTTTACTGCATTTGTAAAGTGACATTTACTTGTTTTCAGACAGATATTTTAGTTTTTGCACTAACATGAATTATGCTCTTTTGGTTGATTTTAATTAAACTTATAGAACCGTTACGTATATGTTATATGCCCTGCTCTTTTTCATGGTTTTTTTCGAATATTTAACGGAAGCTAAATTTATCGGTCTTTAACTTATGAATATTATACTTTTTGCTCTACAGTGTTCATAACTCCTTGTGTTAATATTTCAGCCCAAAACCCACAACACAGTCAGAGCAATCAACCCCAGGTAAGAAATCTATCCCACTGTTTATCCGGTATCAATCACAAAAGACATGCTTTTGCTGTTTCTCATATGAGACTAGCTCCTTGTTTTTTGTGTGGTCACAATTGGTGTCTGGTGTGTGTATAGATCTGCATGTGCACAAAATGCTATTGCTTGTACAGCAAACCCCCATGCAGTTTGAAAACATTTTTTATATAAGTTTTCCTTTTCCTTTCTGCTACCCTTTTCCCATGTATCTGGCTGTTTTTTTTTTTTTAAACAAAAAAATGCCGAGTCGGGATTAAGGTGGGGGGACTTACCGGGGGGACGTTTTTCACCACAAGTAAACTGGATGCTTTTTTTAAACAGTTTGTTCTAGAGAAACTGTTACATTTTAGAGTCAGCCGGAGAGAGATTTTTTGGGGGGTGGGGGGGGAAAATTTTTAAAAATAAAACAGGGGTTGGTTGTGTAGCAGATTTTAAATTAGGTCTCATCTGTTGAGAAACCCAGAGTGGCAAATTTTCCCTTTTAAAACCTGGAGTAGGTCAGAATATAGCTATTGGTGAGAGTGCTTAGTATGTAATTTTTTGGGTTTTGATTACTGTGTAGTAGTATCTGTTACATGCCTTGTAGGATTGCTTGCCCGATTATGTAAAATGACTGAGGGCTTTTTGGAAGGTAAGGCGTTTTGTCTAAATTCTCGGGTTTTTCTGAACCCGGAAAAAAACCCCTGAAGGATTTCGACACGAAAATTTTTTGTGTTTTTTGTTTTTTTCCGGGGAAAAGCAAAAAACAACCAAAAAGAAAAGCGCTATTTTCAGTTAAACCCCTTTGGATTTGCATATATACAATAGTATTCCCCGAAAGGTATCCCCCAAAAAATTTTTTTTGAAAAAATTTTTTTTTTTTTTTGCAGTTTTTAAACAAAAAGGAGAGAGAGGGAACGTCGAACAACATCCAAACCCTTCCCTGGTTTTTAGAAAATTTAAACCAAATTTGCCCATAGGGTTTTGTTGAGCCTGCCCCGTCGGCTGGTTCCTCGAAATGGGTGTGGTGGTGTTTTTTGGTGTGTGTGGTGTGGTGAGGGGGTAAAAGGATTTTTGACTTTTATTTTCAGGGGACCATGTTGGCTCAGTCTGGCCAAAAAAACAGATCCCTATAAGCCAATCCCCGTCCAGGCAATACACACACACACACACACACAAAACACACCCACACACACAAAACCCCAAACCCCCAAAACAAAAAAAACTAGAGGGTTTTTTTTGGGGGGTTTTTTTGTTTTAATAAAAAAAATTTTGGACAAATGGGTTGTGTGTGTGTGTGTGTGTGTGTGTGTGTGTGGTGTGGGAGAAGAGAGAGAGAGAGAGGGGGGAGAGAGAGAGAGAGAGAGGGGGAGAGAGAGAGAGAGGAGAGAGTCCCTTCACAAAGAGCCACCGGGAGAAAATCTCCCCCCCTTTTTTGTTTATGTTTGAGGGGGGGAGAACCGGTCTTGAGTGATTCTTTGTTTCTCCTAGTATTTTGATTGTTGGGAGGTGTCGCAGTAGAGAAGGTACACATGTTGAACTTTGACATGAAATCTGTGGCGGGGGATTTGGAATGATTCCTTGGTGGTGGGGTTTTTGAAGGTAGATGTTCCCCCCAATGACTGGGCAGATGATACAAGGCGCTTGTCGCACCTGAAGAGCCAGGGTCTGGTCCGGTGGGGTGGGCAAGGGGACGGCATGAGTAGTGATCCAGCGACTTGCAGTTGCACTCCCCAAGGACGGGAGGGTGGGGGAAGCCTGCTGCATTCCCTGCTGGTGTGTAGGACGGAGGGTGGGGTTCCGTGAACCAGCTGCGGAGGGTGGATTGGACGGGTGTGGTGTGCAGGGAAAGGGGGTTCTTTGGTGCTGTTGGCTTTTTTTGGAACTTCTGTTGGTGTTTTGTTGGACGGGTGGGTGTGTGACAATGAGGGCGTTCTGTTGGTTTCGGTTGGACGGGTGGTATGTGACAGTGAAGGGCGCTCTGTTGGTGTTCTGCTTGGACTGGTGGTTCAACATTTTGTGTTTTGATTTGAATATGTGCCCCAGTCCCTTTCATCCTTGTGTGCCTTTTTTCAACTGTGCCAGTACCTGTGCACCCTTGGTAGAGTACTCCTGTACTGTGTGCTCGGCATGATATCAATCAGGTTGCGGGTGGGGTTTGTTGAGGGAATAAATTTTTTTTTTTGTTGTCCCTTTTTCCTCTTCCCCTTTAAAATGGCCTGGTATTTTACTCTCTTATTCAAATGAAACATGAAGTGGTCACTGTGACTGTGCATTTAATTTATATTTTGTGTTTTATCCATCATTTTGTTATAGTAAAGCAACATCAATGTTTTTGGCTGCACTGTTAACAAAATTGATATATGAGTCACCCCAATAGGCTTCACTCATCTCTTTGTTGCCCAGTTACTATCTGTTAAGAAGTCAGGTGTTGTTTTGTCATTCCCTTCCATTTATTGGGAGATTGCCAGAACTGTGTCAGCTTGTTTTATCACATTAACACACACACACACACAAACGCACCACCCCACATGCTCACATGTGCCCACAGACAAAACAGATGCACATTAAACGCAGGCACACCACGCAACCCCCTACCCTTGAAAGGGGTTTTTTACTTATCTTGTGGGTTTTGTACCCTTTTCTGCGCCATGAAAGTTACCCTAGGCGACTTTCTTTTTTGTTTTTGTTTGTTTAATGTTTTCGCGCTAAAAATCCTTTTTTGGGGGATTTTTTCGTTTTTTTCCATTTTTTTGCCTTGTGCATAACCTTAAACCTCCTTTTTGACTGGGCGAAAAAAAAAAATTCACCTACTTACTTGCCCCCAGTCCACCGTCCTGATATAACCGTCCGTTATGGGGGTAAAAAAAAA
>JABMCL010001686.1:0-27500 GCA_018857735.1 Alviniconcha marisindica
GTGTGTGTTTGGTTTTGTGTGGGGTGTGTGTGGTTTTGTGTTGGGGTGTGTGGGGTGTGTGTTTGTGAGTTTATCCGTTTATTATACACGTCAAAGGCAGTTGTGACACTGATTTTCATAATGCTTTGACGTTTCTGAATTCTTAAAAGGCAAAAAGGTAAAATATAAAAAACGTACGAAAGAACGTTCTCACTTCCCTTACAATCTGAGAGCCTGTCACCGCTAACTATAAATCATTCCTCTGTAAGTACGCAACTAACAATACCATGTCACCTAATAGAAAATAAAAGGCGAATACCTTTCGTTATCACAAAAGCCAGTTGCTAATGTTAGATCATAACAGACAAAGCTAGGCAAGCTATGCTAATAATAATAATATATAAACAGAGGTTAACGTGTTTCATCTGTACAAAGGTATTTTGAAGTGCTAGCTGCAAAAAAATCTTTAGCTTACTTCACGAGTGGCCAAATGCCACCAACGCGACATCGTGAGATAAATGCTGTTACATGTCACCGAGCTGATTATCCTGTGTGTGTGTGTGTGTGTGTGTGTGTGTGTGTGTGTGTGTGTGTGTGTGTGTGTGTGTGTGTGGTGTGTGTGTGTGGTGTGTGGTGGTGGTGCTAGTGTGTGTTGTGTGTGTGTTGTGTGTGGTGTTTGTGTGTGATGGTGGCAGCGAATTTGTGTTTGCGTGTTGTGTGTGAGTGTGTGCGCGTTACTGTGTGTGGTGTTGTGTGTGTGTGTGTGTGTGTGTGTGTGTGGGCGCGCGAGAGTTGTCAGTATGTGTGTGAGCGCGTTTGCTCGGTTGCATGTAATTTTTCTTTTGAAATATAATAGGTATACATTTGCTTTGAAGTTGATTCCCTCAAACCGTCACACAAACTGCTCTCCTCCATAGTATCTGATCAACATCCGCCTCAAGTCACCACAGGTTTGTGTGTGTGTGTGTGTGTGTTTTGGTTTTTCCACAAGTATTGACCGAAACCCGTCTGACGTCACCACAAGCTGTGCTTTTCCACAAGCATTGACCAACACCTGTCTGACGTCACCACAAGCTGTGTTTTTCCACGAGCTTTGAACCACGCACGTCTGACGTCACCACAAGCGGTAGTTTTCCACAAGTATTGACCGAGACCCGTCTGACGTCACCACAAGCTGTGCTTTTCCACAAGCATTGGCCAACACCTGTCTGACGTCACCACAAGCTGTTTTTTCCACGAGCATTGACCCACGCATGCCTGACGTCACCACAAGCTATGTTTCTCCACAAGCATTGGTCAACACCCGTCTGACGTCACCACAAGCTGTGTTTCTTCCACAAGCATTGGTCAACACCCGTCTGACGTCACCACAAGCTGGTTTTACACTTCATCACAAGTTGTGTTTTCACAAGCGTTGACCAACACCCGTTTAATGTCACCACAAGCTGAGTTTTGTTTCTCCCGCAATTGTCTCTCCCCCCCCCCCCCCCCCCCCCCCCCCCCACCACCACCACCCCCCCCCTCAATGTGACCAACACCAATACACGTCATCACAAGCTGTTTTTCCACAAGCATTGCATGACCACAAGCAAATTACGTCATCACAAGCTCAACTTTAAGCTGTCTCTGTCCACAGCGCTGTTGATCAACACCCGCCTGACGTCAGCACTGAAGATGTTCTCGTGCAAGTACAACGTCGTGAGTCTTCGGTTCTGGATCAGGAGAGCCACCACGTCATCACACGCCTCGTCCCCTATGACGTTGCCCGTCAGATCCAGTGACGTCAGACTGGCGCTCTGCGACGCGGCTTCCGCCAGCAGGCGCAGTTTGACGTCATCGATGGCGTCATGGCACAACGTCAGCTCCGCGAGGGTGGTGGAACCGCGGATGAACTGGGCCAGGGAACGGCAGCAGGCGAGAGACAGAGAAGGTTTGAACCCCGGTTTCTTGGCGTCCGAGCGCGTGAAGTGTCTGGCGCTGGACAGCAGGTTGAGGCACAGCGTCCTCAGCACGAGCCGCTCGTGCAGGGCGCTCAGCTGCTGCAGCACGGACTCCAGCGTGGAGGCGAGCACGTGGCAGTGCTCCAGCACGAGGGTGGAGAGGTGGCGGCACTGGGACAGCTTCTCCGTCAACCGAGCGCCCGCGCTGTCCAGGTTGCTCTTCCTCACCTCCAGCTTGTGGAAGATGTCTGGCCAGCAGGACAGCAGGTAGGCCAGGCGGTGGTGGTAGTTGACGTGCTCCAGACACAGGCTCTGCAGAGCCACTGGCGTCCCGCCAGAGAACACCCGCCTCACGCGCCGGTGCTGAGCCGGGGTCAGGTTCTCGGCGGAGTTGAAGGGCCCTTCCAAGGTGAGGTTCTTCACGTGGCTGTTCTCGTCGAAGAGGTCGCACAGGAAGCTCACCACGAAGCCCGTGTCCACCACGCACCTCAAGCACACCACCAACGTCGTCAACGACGTCACGCCTCGCAGGGCTCGCGCCAGGTCAAGGCCGAGGGAGGAGCTGACGAACATGCCGTCCATGTACACCACCATGCCCTGAATGCTCAGCTCTCCAGCCGCTCGTTCCGCCACCTTCACGAAGTCCTGCACGGTCTCCTGGGGACATTCCGAATACGACAGCTCCAGGATGGACGGGAACTGCCCAGCCACCAGCTTGAGCAGGTCGCGGTTAAAGTCAGTCTCCCGGAGCCAAGAGAGAACCTCCCGCTGTTCGCTGAGGCGCCCTCGCGAGAAGGCCTCGGCCTGCCTGTGGGCCCTGACCCAGCGCTTGGGCTCCGCGGCAAGCAGGCGCTCCAGGAGCACCTGCACCATGTCCAGGCGGTCCAGCTTGACGAAGTGGCGGATGCAGAACTTGACCACCGAGTGGAACTGCCGCTTGTGGATCAGGCCGTCCAGGAAGCGGTCCGAGTCGCGGTCGGAGAGCAGGTAGCGACATACTCGCTTGGAGGCCAGGTAGTCCCGGATGCAGCGGCTCGTGAAGGAGACGACGGGGCTCCCTGGAGATCAGACAAAAGAATGAGATGGTGGGGCTCCCTGGAGATCAGATCAAAGAATGAGATGGTGGGGCTCCCTGGAGATCAGATCAAAGAATGAGATGGTGGGGCTCCCTGGAGATCAGATCAAAGAGTGAGATGCTCTGACTGACTGACTGGTCTCCCTGGAGACCAGATCAAAGAATGAGATGGTGGGGCTCCCTGGAGATCAGATCAAAGAGTGAGATGGTGGGGCTCCCTGGAGATCAGATCAAAGAATGAGATGGTGGGGCTCCTTGGAGATCAAAAAGAGATGGTGGGTCTGAGACGATCGAGATGAATGGTGGCTCCCTGGAGATCAGATCAAAGAATGAGATGGTGGGGCTCCCTGGAGATCAGATCAAAGAGCGAGATGGTGGGGCTCCCTGGAGATCAGATCAAAGAATGAGATGGTGGGGCTCCTTGGAGATCAAAGAATGAGATGGTGGGTTCCTTGTAGATCAGATCAGAGAGTGATATGGTGGGGCTCCCTGGAGATCAGATCAAAGAATGAGATGGTAGGGGTCCCTAAACAGATCAAAGAATGAGATGGTAGGGGTCCCTAAACAGATCAAGGAATGAGATGGTAGGGGTCCCTAAACAGATCAAAGAATGAGATGGTAGGGGTCCCTAAACAGATCAAAGAATGAGATGGCCAGGCTCACCGGTAATCAGATTACAGCATGACATGACCGGGCGCCATAGGGATCAGGTCAAAGAATGAGACGGTGGGACTCTCCTGAGATCAGTCAAAGAATGAGATGGTGGGACTCTCCTGAGATCAGTCAAAGAATGAGATGGTGGGACTCTCCTGAGATCAGTCAAAGAATGAGATGGTGGGACTCTCCTGAGATCAGTCAAAGAATGAGACGGTGGGACTCTCCTGAGATCAGTCAAAGAATGAGATAGTGGGACTCTCCTGAGATCAGTCAAAGAATGAGACGGTGGGACTCTCCTGAGATCAGTCAAAGAATGAGATGGTGGGACTCCCCTGAGATCAGTCAAAGAATGAGACGGTGGGACTCTCCTGAGATCAGTCAAAGAATGAGACGACGGCACTCTCTGAGAATTAGGTCAAAGAATGAGATGACTGGACTCCCTAAAGGCAAAAGAAGAAACCACGGCACTCCTGAAAGATCAAACAACGAGATAAGGGGTACTCCGACAATCAGACCAGGAACGCAACCACAAGACTCCCTAAGGGGCATATCAGTGAAGGAGACGATGACAGGAGGTTCTCCTTAAGGAAAAGATCAAAACTGAGGGAGAACCGGATGTACGTACTGAGGCAACGGTTCGTGAACAACAACAGGGACTAAATAGCCAATCTGGACACAGTATAATATTTCTGTTAATCAGCTGGTTGATTTGCCGTGTTGGTGTTTTTTTGTTTTTGTTTTTGTTGTTGGTTGAGGTGATTTGTGTGTGTGTGTGCGTGCGTGTGTTTGTGTGTGTGTGTGTGGTGGTGGTGGTGGTGGGGTGGTGTGTGTGTGTGTGTGTGTGTGTGTGTGTGGTGGGGTGGGGTGTGGGGTGTGGTGTGTGTGTGTGGTGGGGGGGGGGGGGTTGTAGTTGTGTTGTCCAGCCTGTTCAGAACGTGTCCTCGTGTTTTATTGCTTTATGTGACCACCTTTCGTAATATCCATCATGCGATCGTCATTACAGATTCAATGTGCTGGCTAGAAAAAGTTAAAAGTGGAATGGGAAGCCCAGACTCGTATAATAAATGTAAATGTTCGACACCACCTTCGAAGATTCCTGTAGGACGCACTACCCGGGGCATGTCGGAATGAAACAACAGGATTCAGCAGACAGACAGGTGGGCACAGCAACAATAAGTATGTATCTCGGAAGAAAGTGTTGGGGAGCTTGAGACACTACTTGTAGGCACAAAGCCCAGGACATCACACCACTGATCGCCTGGAGGAGACAGGTGTGGAAAGAGGAAGCGCTAGACGATCTTCCTTGAAAGGACGAGAGAGGGCCATCGTCAGTCAGACGAACATTGGAACTGATTCAAAGGCAACGTTGGGGAAACTTCTGAGAGACGGGGTGGAGCGCATATGGGCATTTCCGAGCGTGTAATAATAATATCCGTTTACCTGACTAATAACTGCCTAACGGTGACTGGCTGTCTGACAAAATGAACGACAGACTGAATGACAAACTGACTGACTGACTGACTGACCAACTGACTGACTGACCAACAGACTGACTGACTAAATGACTGACCGACCTGACCGCCCAACAGACTGACTGACCAATTGACTGACTGACTGACTGACTGACTGACACACCGACCAACTGACTGACTGACCAACTGACTGACTGACCAGCAGACTGACTGACCAAATGACTGACCGACCTGACCGACCAACAGACTGACTGACCAATTGACTGACTGACTGACTGACACACCGACCAACTGACTGACTGACCAACTGACTGACTGACTGACTGACACACCGATCAACTGACTGACTGACCAACTGACTGACTGACTGACCAACTGACTGACTCACCGACCAACTGACTGACTTACTCACCGACCAACTGACTGACTTACTCACCGACCAACTGACTGACTGACCAACTGACTGCCAAGTGACTGACTGACTCACTCACCAGCCAACTGACTGACTTACTCACCGACCAACTGCCTGACCAGCTGACTGACTGACCAAATGACTGACTGACTGACTCATCGACCAACTGACCAACTGACTGACTGACCGACCAACTGACTGACTGACCAACTGACTGACTGACTGACTAACAGACCAACTGACTGACTGACCACCCGACTGGCTGACTAAACAACAAACTGACTGACCGACTGAACTAACGACCACTTGCTAGTCTGGGCCACTGCCGGCTGACAAGGCAGTCAGGTGAACACGTACCTTGCTTGACCACATCATGCACCTCGTGCAGAATGCGGCAGTCACACAGGTGCTTGGTCCAGAAGTGAGCCGGGAACTTGAACTTGCAGAAGTAGTTCGTGTTCGTCTCCAGACACTCGAAGGCCACGGTCTCGCAGATGCTCATGAGCGACGTGGGCGAGGTCACGGGGGAGTGCCCCCCGCAGTCTCCGCTCACGGGGTAGGAGTCCCCCACCATGGCGCAGCTGACGATCTCCTCGATGAAATCGAACTGGGTCTGGGGTTTGTTTCTCGGGTCCATATCTCTTAGGTAGGTGGACAGCAAGGACTGGGTCAGGGGGTTCCGCAGGAGCTCCTGAGAGGAATCCAGGGCTTTGGGGATGGCGGCTCGGTCGACGAGGTCCTGCGAGGCTCGTTTGAGCTTGGAGACGACGAGCTTGACGCTGTAGTCGGGGTGAAGACCGTAGCAGTAGAAGAGCGAGTCGACGTTCTTCTTGACCACGCGTCCAGGCGTGACCAGCACGAGGACCTTGCCGAAGCCGTCGTGCTCGCGAAGGGTCTCCTCGATCAACTGCTGCCACGTGTCGGAGGAGTCCACGTTGTCGAAGATGACGCAGACGTCGTGCTGGTTCTCACGGAGCCAGTCGTACACCCTGTCCAGAAAGGACCTGCAGTCGTTGGGTGCCAGCAGCTCCAGCAAGGCGCACGCCACGACGTGCACGTGCCTCCGACGTCCCGGCTGCTGGCACTTGGACAGAAAGTCGGACACGGGCAGGCGCACGCAGTCGAGGTACACGACGACCTTGAAGGTGCTGATGTCGTCGAGGCGGGGGCTCTTGGTGACGGTGGGTAGGAGGAGGGGCTTGGTCCGGGGCTGAGCCCACTGCAGCAGGAGGTGGTAGCACAGGAAGGTCTTTCCCGTGCCCAGGTCCCCCTCCACCAGCACCCGCCGACAGCCAGCGCGACCTCTCTGGGAGACGTCTTCCGGTGTGGCGCTCTCCAACCTGAACAACACAGCGTCAAGAGGAGATGGTCACGTAATGTAAATATATTGTAAAATGATATGTATCCGGGGCGACCTCTCTGGGAGACGTCTTTCGGTGTGGCGCTCTCCATAATCTGAACAACACAGCGTCAAGAGAAGATAGTCATGTAACGTAATGCAAATGTAATCTAACAAAATATCTATACGAAATGTAAATATATTGTAAAAAAACAAAAACAAAAAAAAACGCTATTTACTGGGACAAAACACAACCTGCTTATTCTCTGGGTAATCCTCTTTATCAAACTACAAAACGACAAACAACAGTTAAACGGTAAAAAAATAAAGATATAAAAAATGAAAAATGAGATGGAAAGCTACACCACTTATCTGTTTTTGGTTGACTTCGTTACGTTGTTTTCCTGTCCAAAGCTTGAAAAAAATGTTGGCATGACAGTGACGGGTAACAGGTGTGATGTAATGAATATTATATGACGTAAAACTCAAATGGCACAGAAGAGTGACAGCTAGAGAAAGGTGAGGGGAGGTGGTGGTGGCGGGGAGAGATCGCTTAACCTTAGAATGCTAGCAGTCATGATTGTTTCAGACTTCTTCTTCTTTTTTTTCTTTTTCTTTTTTCTTTGTTGTTGTTGTTGAATAACACAGCGTCAAGAGGAGAGGGTCATGTAAAGCAGTGTAATGTAAATGTATTGTAAAAGAGTGTTTATCCGGCCAGACCTCTCTGGGAGACGTTCTCCAATCCGAGTCACACAGCGTCAAGAGGAGATGTGAACTCACCTTAAGATGACCGTGTGAACTCACCTTAAGATGGCCGTCTGAACTCCCCTCAAGATCGCCATGTGAACTCACCTTAACATGGCGTGTGAACGTTAACTCAACTTAAAATACCTGTGTGAATTCACCTAAAGATGGCCGTGTGAACTCATCTTAGGACGGCCGAGTGAACTCATTAAGACAGCCGTGTGAATTTTAACTCATCTTAAGATGGCCGTGTGAACTCACCTTAAGCTGGCCGCTTGAATGCTTAAAAACGGGGTATACGGGGGTGTAAGGTGTAAACTCGCCCTGTGAAAAACGACCATGTGAATTGACCTTAAATGACTGTGGGAACTCACCTTGAGATAGGGGTGTAGGCAGGTGTGTCACAGTGGTGCAGGTCATCGCGCACTTGAAAGTGAGGCACGCGCTTCAGCTGGTAGAACGGTTCGCGCAGCGGAAGTTGACGCTCCAGGTAGCATGATAAGGAAGTGACGTCAGAGTAATGGCGGCAGTAGAGCGCCTGCAGAGCTCCTCGAAGCGACTCCTCCATCCGGTTCACAGCGGAAAGTCTGGGAGTTGGATGTTCGTTGACCGGTGTGTGTGTGTGTGTGTGTGTGTGCGTGCGTGCGTGTGTGTGTGTGTGCGTGCGTGCGTGTGTGTGTGTGTGTGTGTGCGTGTGTGGTGCGTGTTTTGGTGTGTGCGTTGTGTGTGCGTGGTGTGTGTGTGTGTGGTGTGTGTGTGTGTGTGCGTCGTGCGTGCGTGCGTGCGTGCGTGTGTGTTGTGTGTGTGTGTGTGTGTGTTTGTGTGTGTGTGTGTGTGTGTGTGTGTGGTGGGGGGGGTGGAGGGAGAGGGGGTAGGTCACATAGGACTATTCAGTTACTCGCAGCTGTTCCTCTTGTTGTTGTTGTTGTTGTTGTTGTTGTTGTTGTTGTTGTTGGTGGTGGTGGTGGTGGTGGTGGTGGTGGTTGGTGGTGGTGGTGTGTGGTGGTGTGGTGTGTGTGTGTGTGTGTGTGTGTGTGTGTGTGTGCTGGGAGGGGGGAGACCACACAGGCCTGGTCAGTTACTCACAACTGTTCCTCTTGCTTTTGTGTTCAGACGTGCGTGCGTGTTTGTGCGTGCGTGCGTACGTGCGTGTGTGTGGTGGTGTGTGGTGTGTGTGTGTGTGTGTGTGTGTGTGTGTGTGTGTGTGTGTGTGTCTGTCTGTGTGTGTGTGTGTCTGTCTGTCTGTCTGTCTGTCTGTGTGTGTCCTGAGAAAGATGTGAGATCACACAGCACCACTACTGAACATCAACAGCTGCCTGTGGTGAGTGGATGGCAGAGCCGTGTCAGTGGGACAAGGCCACAACAGGTGTCGCACGTGCAGGCCATCGTTGTAACGTCAGGACCGAGGGCGGAGGGTCCACAGCTCACAGCTGAAAACAGAAAACAGAAAACACACCGTAAAACAGGACTCCGTGATCAACTCCTCTTCAATAGACCCTTTTTCTCCAATGCTTCTCTCACTGATACTTGTCACGTAACTATCTACCGTTTCGTGTTAGCCCTGGTATAACCTTATGTGGCTGACTGGGCTCAAAGCACCAAGTAACTAACTAGCTTTTCATATTTCATCAGCTTTACCTACTGCCGGGCCGAAATTAAGGTTTCCTGTTCATTCGACTTCTTCTATTTTTTTCAAATCCTTTTTCCACATAAAGTAACGTAGGTCTATAAAATATGCTAACAGAAAGTCGGAAACACGGTTCTCTGGTGTGTTTTACTGACAGTTTTGGTTTAACTTGCTTAATGTTGATTTGTCCCCAAAAGGGTACTGGCGGGGACCGAGATCCCAGGAGGTGGGGGAAGAGGGAGACTATACCTAACGCTACACTGTCACCACCAGAATGATTCCTGCATTAAGATGGGCAGAGATGAGAGCCGTTTTAATGTTTCGTTAATTGTGAGGGCCATAGTCAAAAAGATAATGTCCACAGACCACAACTTTTGAAGAGAAAGGAGCGTTAATTGTGAGGGCCATAGTCAAAAAGATAATGTCCACAGACCACAACTTTTGAAGAGAAAGGAGAGCCGAAGCTGAATCGAACTGAGGTCCTTCTTCTTACCAGCCTAACGCCTTACCGCTAGGCCAAACCCGGCTCACAATTGACTAACAGGAGGAGTAGGGGGGATGGAGGTGAAAGGGGATTCAGGAGATGGGGAAGGGAACGTGAACTGGGGATGGCGGTGGTTATCATGGCAATAGTGCTTTTATTCTTTCAATGAAAACATTCCACTTCCTTCTCTTTTGTTCGTCGTCTAATAATAGCTAAGTGAAACTTTCCCTTTTTGTCTTTTTCGCAATCCCTCGAACGTCCATAATGGTCAGCTATGTTGACTGTGGACGAACTTGGAAGAAGAAGAAGAAGAAGAAGAAGAAACAAAACAAGAACAGTCTACGAAAGGTCGCACTGGCTGCTTCTTCATATCTGTGTTTCCATCCTCCGTGGCAGGCTAATGCTCGCCTTGCTCTCAGTAGGCTCAATTTCCAACTCAAGTAATTTCAACCAATTGCCGTGCGCTGGCTATAGTTCTAAGCAGGCATGGGCCGGTACTTGAATGTGTAAACGCCCGCTTTAAACTAACGGTCCTACCGAAATGAAGCCCTCTTTCTCTCTGCGCAAGGCGTTAGCTTTGACAGGTAAGAAGGCTTTGGAGCTATTGCAGAACTGGTACCAGGGAATGTCAGTAAACTGCGGGTATCCGGCCAACTCTGGAGCTGCCTTCGAGAGCCCGTACTTGAAATCCTGTGTATGAAATAACTGAACTGACAAGGGGCCAAAAAAACCAAGGCACGTTCTGATATAACTGAACGTGTTGCCAGAAGAGAGAGAGAGAGAGAGGAGAGAGAGAGAGAGAGAGAGAGAGAGAGAGAGAGAGAGAGAGAGAAGAAGAAAGCCTCCGCCCAGTGACGCACGCCTAGACAGAAATGTGGCGGCGCTCGCGCGTTTGAAAGATTTACCGGGAAATTTGTTTTCCCGTGATCGTGTACAATATACCTGCCCCCTCTCCCCCCCCCCCCCCCCCCCCCCCCCCCCCCCCCCCCCCCCACCCCCCATCCCTTCGGTGAGCGAGAGTTCACGGAAAGAAACTGATTCTGAACTATCGGATACACAGATAGGATTAATTATCGGATTAATTCTTTAATTTGTTGTAGATGTTTTTATAATTGGTTTTTATCAAGACAGTGATTTTTATGAGGCAGACCTCGTAAAGAGGTGTTTTTGATGTGACATGCACAGCTTGAGGTCATATGGATTTTTCATGTATTTATTTACCAATGACTTTTCACCCCGATGTTTGCTGTTGTTGCAATTTAACGATGTTTTATGATTGGCGTGAATGTGTGATGAGTGTACCTGGCACCACAAAACATTCCTAGTGAAAATGTCTTGACACTTGGCAATGAAGTTGTATTGTATTGTAAAGGTGGCGGTCGAAAAGAGAGGTGTGTCTCCTCTGCGCGTGCTGATTGGTTAATCGCGGTCTGTTAATCAACTCGCGGCGACATGTTGATACAAACACATAACTATGAATACAGAGAGATTTTTGTCCTGCCAGGCTCACCCGGTGGTGAGTTTAGCACCACCAAGGTGTCCTCTCGCTACAACCCATCCCCGGAAAGCGGACACATTGTTCACATCAAATGCAATACTGTCAGTGCCACACTATCTTGTAACATCTAATCTTCTCAGATCTCCAGCTTTGTGTCTAGACTGCTGGCAGAACATGAGAGGCCAAGTCGCCTGGCTGGCAGCAAGACACAGGAGAGAAACCTTTTCCGTGGCACCGAAGACTGAGTCTTACCGCTTCGTCTCTTCAGGTCCGGGCACAAAGTGAGGCCATCGGCCAACATCTACACTCCCTCGGGTTCACTGTAGGCTAAATCAACACCCGCCCTGGCAGTCAGCGGCACTGCTTAGGAACCTTACAGCTCACTGTTTGTTGTCTGGCTGACCTGGGCTTTGGTAGTCAGTGGACAGAAACCTTACACTTCACTGCTTGTTGTCTGGCTGACCTGGGCTTTGGTAGTCAGTGGACAGAAACGTTACAGTTCACTGCTTGTTGTCTGGCTGACCTGGGCTTTGGTAGTCAGTGGACAGAAACCTTACACTTCACTGCTTGTTGTCTGGCTGACCTGGGCTTTGGTAGTCAGTGGAAAGAAACCTTACAGTTCACTGCTTGTTGTCTGGCTGACCTGGGCTTTGGTAGTCAGTGGAAAGAAACCTTACACTTCAGTGCTTGTTGTCTGGCTGACCTGGGCTTTGGTAGTCAGTGGAAAGAAACCTTACACTTCACTGCTTGTTGTCTGGCTGACCTGGGCTTTGGTAGTCAGTGGACAGAAACCTTACACTTCACTGCTTGTTGTCTGGCTGACCTGGGCTTTGGTAGTCAGTGGACAGAAACCTTACACTTCACTGCTTGTTGTCTGGCTGACCTGGGCTTTGGTAGTCAGTGGACAGAAACCTTACACTTCACTGCTTGTTGTCTGGCTGACCTGGGCTTTGGTAGTCAGTGGAAAGAAACCTTACACTTCACTGCTTGTTGTCTGGCTGACCTGGGCTTTGGTAGTCAGTGGACTGGTTAGAAACCTTACAGTTCACTGTTTGTTGTCTGGCTGACCTGGGCTACGGCCGGCTAATTGTGTTGTTTGTTGTCTGAACTTGGCCGCTGTTGATAGTTGTTTGTGGGCTATTCATAGGGTTGTATGTTGTCTGAAATGGGCGTTGTCTGTTCCGTGCGAGTCAGGTAATTGTCATCCTTAGCAGAAAAAAGCTTTCAGTGCTGGCCCGACTGAGAAATGTTCTGTCGGATCGGCCGAATTGTAAAGTAAACGTAAACACAGTTCACCACCAGGTCTATGGATTCACTCCTCACTGAGTTTTGCTGTTCATGAGAGGTCACAGCATGACTAACATGGCCCAAAACCCCTCCCCACCCCCCCCCCCCCCCCCCCCCCCCCCCCCCCCCCCACCCCCACTCCTCTAACACACGGTCAAATGCCGAGCAAGTCAACCAACTCTCTCTCTCTCTCTCTCTCTCTCTTCTCTCTCTCTCTCTCTCTCTCTCTCTCTCTCTCTCTCTCTCTCTCTCTGAAATAAGTTTCAGTTGACTCTTCTCTCTCTCTCTCTCTCTCTCTCTCTCTCTCTCTCTCTTCTCTCTCTTTTAAATAAAGTTTTCGAGTTTGAGCTCTCTCTCTCTCTCTCTCTCTCTCTCTCTCTCTCTCTCTCTCCTCTCTCTCTCTCTCTCTCTCTCATCCTTGTAAAATAAAGTTCGTTCGAATTTGAGCTCTCTCTCTCTTCTCTCTCTCTCTCTCTCTCTCTCTCTCTCTCTCTCTCTCTCTCTCTCTCTTGCGGGATGGGGGGGTGGGGTCAGTGGTTATTTTCGGTGGATGCTGCATTTTAGCTGTATCGTAAAAACAGAACTGCTGTAAATTCTGACGTACGACGCACTAGCACAGATAACACCACCCTACCCACCATTTCACCCCCCCCCCCCCCCCCCACCCCCCACCCCCTCACCCCTGTCCGCTGCATTGACGTCAGAACCGTTGGCGAAGGATGTGGAAACATTCACTAGAAGTGGCATGAAAGCAAACCAGTCTTGAGGCTGGTGTAGCGAAAAGCCACTGACGCAAGTACAGGCATTTCAGTTAAATCGGCGTTTGTTTACTGTTTGTTTCCGTAACAGATCACAAACTGACGATGATAGCAGTCACTACGGCACACAGTTCAACACTGAGACAACAACAACAACAACAGCAGCAGCAGTAGAAGTAACAGAAACATCGAGAACAGCAACAGACACAAGCGCAACGCAAACACAAAATTAGGCCGAATGTTTGTGTACGTAAGTACCCAATTACTCATGACGTATACATTGCGGTCTAGAAATAGACACAGAAGTGGGAGCCGCGTTCCCTTTGTGAACTGGCAGGTCCACAGCGCATCTCACTGAAGCCAGAAACAGCAGGAACCTCAGTCTATAGATCTTCTGCATCAGCCGACACAGCGCTCCAGTTCCATCAGCCATACACGTACAGCGCTGGACCTGGTAGATGGGGAAGTGTGTGTGTGTGTGTGTGTGTGTGTGTGTGTGTGTGTGTGTGTGTGTGTGTGTGTGTGTGTGTGTGTGTGTGTGTGTGTGTGTGTGTGTGTGTGTGTGTGTGTGTGTGTGTGTGTGTGAGTGGTGTTGTGTGTGTGTGTGTGTGTGTGTGTGTGTGTGTGTGTGTGTGCGTGTGTGTGTGTGTGTGTTGGTAGGGGGCCCTGAAGAGGCAGGGGTAGAATTCTAGCATTTGTGTTATACACTGGTGGCCTCTCCTGACCTCTTATCCGTTTTTAGTCTTGCTTTTTGTTTAACATTGTTAACGCACCCATGTTTTATATAATTATGTAGGCTAAAACAAACAATCTTTGCCTTGATCTCTGCAATAAACAGTAGTCAACTTTATCTACAGCTATACCAGTATTACTTCCTGAATTCAAATCATACACACACACACACACACACACACACACACACACACACACACACAATGACGCGTGCAGCACACACACACACACACACACACACACACACACACACACACACACACACACACACACACACACACACACACACACACAGAGGGACAGCAACTACCCTTTGGCTTGCAAACCTCGTCTGTTGCTTTAAAATGGAAAAGAAAAGGGGGCGAGGTATCTGGATCCATACCCCTACCCCCCCCCCCCCCCCTCCACCGCCCCACTGCGCCCGCCTAGGTCCGTCCCTGCCATGCAGGTTTGGCTGGCCTAATTAACAACTTTCCTCCGTCGGGTGAAATACGGGTCATGATGCAGCGATACCGTACTCCGCTTTTACAGCAAAGCCGGTCTGTTTAACCCTTTCGCTGACAACAACTTTGCATTTTGGGTGCAGTTTCCTTCCAAGAACGCCCGAGGAAAGGTTAGTCAGTGAAAGATCAGCACCCGTCCCTAATATTCCCTACGGTCTCTGTGGACGTAAGAGGGCTCATGAGCTTTGTCAGTGAAAGAGGAGCTCCCGTCCCTAATATTCCCTACGGTCTCCGTGGACGTAAGAGAGCTCATGAGCTTTGTCAGTGAAAGAGGAGCTCCCGTCCCTAATAGTTCTTACGGTCTCGTGTGGATGTAATAGAGCTCAGGAGCATCGTCAGTCAGTAAAAGACGAGCTCCAGTCCCTAATAGTCCCTACGGTCTCTGTGGACGTAATACAGCTTAGGAGATTGTCAGTGAAAGAGGAGCTCCCGTCCCTGTAATAGTCCCTTTGGTCTCTATGGACGTAATACAGCTTAGGAGATTGTCAGTGAAAGAGGAGCTCCCGTCCCTGTAATAGTCCCTTTGGTCTCTATGGACGTAATACAGCTTAGGAGATTGTCAGTGAAAGAGGAGCTCCCGTCCCTAATAGCCCCTACGGTCTCTGTGAACGTAACAGAGCTCAGGAGCTTTGTGAGTGAAAGACGAGCTCCCGTCCCTGTTATAGTCCCTTTGGTCTCTGTGGACGTAATACAGCTGAGGAGATTGTCCCTAATAGTCCCTTTGGTCTCTGTGGACGTAATACAGTTGAGGAGATTGTCCCTAATAGTCCCTACGGTCTCTGTGAAGGTAAAGAGCTCGGGAGCTTCGTCAGTGAAAGACGAGCTCCCGTCCCTTATAGTCCCTACGGTCTCTGTGGATGTGCGCCGCATATCCTTTGGCAGCGGGCGTGTAAAGCAGCATTGAAGAAGAAGGTTACAGGCTCCCCACAAAGCGGCAGCTGCATGCTCTGTGCGAAGCCCGACAGGTGCCTGTTATCTGCGAGCTGTCAGCTCGGGAACTCTACATTCGGATTTATCTTCCCTGATTCGCGGTGGCCGCCGGGAGGTTTTAAAGGATACACTGAACGCGCTGGACTGTGAATACCGCCGGCAATGGCCGAGGGTTCAACTCAGTCCTGGACCTGACCGCAGGATGAAGGACAGGAGGTTTTTGTTTGTTTTTGTTTGTTTGTTTGTTTGTTTGTTTTTGTTTCAGTTCCGAGCGAAAACGTGTGTGGACACATCAGTGCCTGCAAGTCTCGGCATCGCGTGTCCTGCAGCACCCCCTACACTCCTCAACTGAGACTGTCAAAGCCAAGGACACCACACTATCGGTCGCCTGGAGGAGAGAGGCGAGGAAAGCGGAAGTGCTAGACTATCTTCCTTGAAAGGACGAGAGAGGGCCATCGTCAGTCAGACGAACATTGGAACCCTTTTAAAGGCAACGTTGGGGAAACTTCTGCGAGACGGGGTGGAGCGCGTGTGGGCTTTTCCGAGCGCATAGATATTATCTTGAACTGAGATTGTCGGCGTTGCGCACGATCCAATTTCCATCTGTTCGTAGCGATAGAAGACTGGGTGGTTGCTTGGTAGTTACTTAGTTCGTCAGTTCGTTCGTTCGTTCGTTCGTTCGTTCGTGAATTGCTTATTTCCTGGGCCTTAAAGTCCCTTAAACTGCATATGATCACCTCAGGACGAATCACACATTCAAATTCTTTTACACCAGTTCAAAACACAAGCCTCTAAGCCACGCGTCTGTCTAATGCACTGTTACAACAGTCAAAAACCAGCTATATCTATCGATGCACAATAACGCATTTTTGGTACCTATTTATTTTCCGTAGGCACTCACAACGGGAACAGCAGAAGAAGAACAAAAGCAACAACTTGACAGTAACAACAACCTGACAGTAACAACAACTTGACGGCAGCAACAACAACTTAACAGCAACAACAACAGGACAGCAAGAACAACTTAACAGCAATAACAACAACAGCAACTTGACAGCAATAACAACAACAACAAAAACAACAACTTGACAGCAACAACAGTAACAACAACTTGACAGCAACAGCAACTTGACAGCAACAACGCAACACAATCATGACAGCAACAACAATAACAACAACTTGACAGCAACAACAACAACAGCAATAACCTGACAGCAACAACACAACCTGACAGCAACAACAACAACCTGACAGCAACAACATCAACAATTTCACAGTGACAACAACATCAGCAGCAACAGCAACAACAACATCACAGCAACGACAACAACGGTATCCGAAGAAAGAGCGAGTGACGGCGGGGCCGACATGATGATGAGAAACAGAATGCTCAGGGACCGCGCCGCCGACCGACTCACGTGCGCTACAGACACTCGTGAAGGTCAGTGAGTGCTTAACTCTACAGCATCCTCCTCACCTGGCAAACAGCAGCAGCAGCAGCAGCAGCAGCTGCGGTGTCAAAACATCTTTTGGTCAATGGTTTCTCTCTTTTCCCGGCCCGCTAAACACAGTGAAACTCAATTAAAGGGGAACTTGAGCGAAGAGGCATCGTTGCAGCCCCTACTGATTTGCAGGAATGGAAATAAAAACACTTTGTTTTTTAACTCAACACGTACGGGAGTTAATCAGCCTAGAAAGACTTCTCACAAACACATCCACAAAAATCGGAATCGCCTACGGTATCCTCACCCGGCATGCGAGTAAATACGAGGTACACACTGAAACTCCACCAGAGGTACATCCTCAATCTTTCTAAACAACAACAAAGACTCCGCAGAAATTCACTTGATTTCTGGTGTCTGAAAGTCGAGAGAAAAGCAGACCGTGAGTGCTGCCATTTTGTGCCCAGCACTCTGTATCAGTACGTCATCAACAAGGCCGGGTAATTATGTGTGGGAAAAGTGGCAAATACGTCACGTCACGAACCAACCTTTTCCTGTTCTTCATTGGTAAAGAGTGAAACAACGTGGCTGCACCACCAGCAGCTCAGATTCGAAGCAAAAAGTATATCGTTTTTGTAGCTTTTAAACGAACAGCGAGTGAATTGTGCAGATGAAAATCGGCCTCTTTCCACATTACTTTTCTACGTGTCCATGCCAGCTTGAGTCTTGTGTTCTATTCCCCTTTAATTTCAGGCCGCCGGCAAGTCTGCCGCATATAATCTACAGCCTCTTTCCACATTACTTTTCTACGTGTCCATGCCAGCTTGAGTCTTGTGTTCTATTCCCCTTTAATTTCAGGCCGCCGGCAAGTCTGCCGCATATAATCTACAGCCTCTTTCGAGAAGGCCCTCCTGAGAAGGGAGGAAAATCAAGCCTGTAAACAGCCTGTCTCTGTTCCGATCCGAACACCACCACCCCTCTCTCTGTCTCTCTGTCTCTGTCTCTGTCTCTCTCTCTCTCTCTCTCTCTCTCTCTCTCTCTCTGTCTCTGTCTCTGTCTCTCTCTCTCTCTCTCTCTCTCTCTCTCTCTCTCTCTCTCTGTCTCTCTCTCTGTCTCTCTCTCTAATAAAAGAATTCGTCTCTCTCTCTCTCTCTCTCTCTCTCTCTCTCTCTCTCTCTCTCTCTCTCTCTCTCTCTCTCTCTGTCGTTCGCTCTCTCTCTGTCTCTCTCTGTCTCTCTCTGTCTATCTGTCTGACTGTCTGTTTCTCTCTGTCTCTGTCTGTCTCTGTCTGTCTGTCTGTCTTCTGTCGTCTGTCTTCTGTCTGTCTGTCTGTCTGTCTGTCTCTCTCTCTCTCTCTCTCTCTCTCTCTCTCTCTCTCTCTCTCTCTCTCTCTCTCTCTCTCTCTCTCTCTCTCTCTCAGTCTCGATGTTTCTGCATATTTGTAAGAAATCTGTGCAAGTGCATTAATCAGTTGCTTATTCTTGCTTTATATATATATATGTGTGTGTGTGTGTGTGTGTGTGTGTGTGTGTGTGTGTGTGTGTGTGTGTGTGTGTGTGTGTGGGTGGGTGGGTGGGTGGCTGGGTGGTGGCTGGGTGGGTGGCTGGGGTTGGGGGTGGGTGTGTGTGGGTGTGTGGGTGTAGTATAGTCGTGCTTATTTCAGTGTGTATGTAGTATAGCAAGGACTGGTGGTTAGCTGCTATCCTTGAGCCTTAAAGTTCTGAGAGAGAAAAATCCGAAACAAGAATGACAGCTAGTGTCGTAAAACAAGATTCAAACACATACAAGATTCTAAAGGACACTTATTTATTAGGACATAGACACACAATCTGCAAATTTTCGGGGTAATCCCCTTCGTCAAGCGACAAAACGACACTTAAATAACAGTTAAACGGTTAAAAACGATGAAAAATGAGATAACGTATCTTCTGTCTGGTTGAGTTGTTGTTCTCTTGTCCAGTGCTTGTTAAGTTTTTAGTTCTCTCTCTCTCTCTCTCTCTCTCTCTCTCTCTCTCTCTCTCTCTCTCTCTCTCTCTCTCTCTCTCTCTCGTGTTAATTTGTCCTATTAATTTGCCCTGTGCTCACACAGTGCCAGCTGTGTGCAAGGCATCCTGCAAGTGGGTGAGATAACCTACCGCACACTGTAACAACAGGAACCACTCACTTACAGCACAGCATTATCCACAGGCCGCTGGATGACGCACGGCTGTGTGTGTTCAGGTCACGGCTGGCAGACTCCACACGGCCGTCTGCCTAACCACAGCATAGCAGCCTTCTTCGCCCTCACTGGGAACCATCTTCGCCCTCACTGGGAACCTTCTTCGCCTTCTTCGCCCTCACTGGGAACCTTCTTCGCCTTCTTCGTCCTCACTGGGAACCTTCTTCTCCCTCACTAGGAACCTTCTTCGCCCTCACTGGGAACTTTCTTCGCCCTCACTGGGAACCTTCTTCGCCTTCTTCGCCCTCACTGTGAACCTTCTCCGCCCTCACTGGGAACCTTCTTCGCCTTCTTCGTCTTCACTGGGAACCTTCTTCGCCCTCACTAGGAACCTTCTTCGCCCTCACTGGGAACTTTCTTCGCCCTCACTGGGAACCTTCTTCGCCCTCATTGGGAACCTTCTTCGCCTTCACTGGGAACCTTCTTCGCCTTCTTCGTCCTCACTGGGAACCTTCTTCGCCCTCACTAGGAACCTTCTTCGCCCTCACTGGGAACCTTCTTCGCCCTCACTGGGAACCTTCTTCGCCCTCACTGGGAACCTGCTTCGCCTTCCTCGCCCTCACTGGGAACCTTCTTCGCCCTCACTAGGAACCTGCTTCGCCTTCCTCGCCCTCACTGGGAACCTTTTTCGCCCTCACGCCTTCTTCGCCCTCACTGGGAACCTTCTTCGCCTTCTTCGCCCTCATTGGGAACCTTTTTCGCTCTCACGTCACGCCTTCTTCGCCCTCACTGGAAAAGACCAAAAGCTGAAGCCGAGCAGTCTGCAATGACTAGTTCTTCAGCAAGCTCTTATACAGAATCCAGAAAACATACTTTATTCACCCCATTACGGGAAGTTACAGTGTCATCCCGCACATAAAATCAAATGTTGGGCCTGCCTCTAGTATCACTCGTGTAAAAACACCCGGCATGAGAGTAAATACAAGGTACATAAATTCCACAAGAGTTTAACAATTCAAGTTGTATTACGCTGCCAGTCTGCAACAGATGCTGGCACAAGGAGCCTTGTTGTTACAGCAGCAGGTGCTTGTCTGTGGAGCAGTGCCACGGCTCCGCTACAGCTGGCACCACTATCACCACCACCACCACCACCACCACCACCACCACCACAGCAACAACAATTGCACTGTAACACGGTTTCCGTTGCAAGGTTACATCAGCACTGAGTATGTTGAACACTGAATCAGATCATCACACCAACAGCAGTTAGCACGTGGAGTCTGGTCGTCAAGCAGCAGCGGTCTCACAGTGTGTGATAAACACCACCCGACCACACAACTGTTACAGTTCTCCACCAGTTTAAGTACCAGCTCACACAAGCAGTTAGCAGCTTGAGTCTGATCGTCAAAGCATCGGCTGTCTAACAATCTGTGATAAACACCACCACGACACAACTCTCAGCTAGTTTAAGTACTGTAGCAGTTTGATCGTCAAAGCAACGGCTGTCTAACAATCTGTGATAAACACTACCACGACACAACTCTCAGCTAGTTTACGTACTGTAGCAGTTTGAGTCTGGTCGTCAAAGCAACGGTTGTCTAACAATCTGTGATAAACACCACCACAACACAGCCGTCACAGTTCTGAACTAGTTTAAGTCAGCTACCAGCTCACACGACTAATTGTTAGCAGGTTGAGTCTGATAGTGACAGTAACGGCTGTTTGAGAGTCTGTGAAAAACACAACCACAATACAAAACGGTCACAGTTCTAAACCAGTTTAAGTCAGCTACCAGCTCACACGAGCAGTAAGGTAATTAACAGGTGTCTGAGCGTCACAGCAACAGGTATCTCAGTCTGTGATAAACACCACCACAACAACCACCACCACAACAGTCCAGTTCCCAACTAGCCCACCAGCTCACAGCAGCAGTTAGCACCTTGAGCCTCAGTGATCGTTACAGGAACAGGTATCTCACAGTCTGTGATAAACACCACCACAACAACCACTACACCAACGGCCACAGTTCTAAACTTACCACAGGCATTAAATATTATTGTGAAACTTACCGACAACTCACACAACAGTTAGCGCAGATGGAGTCGGGTCGTCACAGCTACAGGTCTCTCATTCACAGTCCATAATAAACTCAGCCACAACAACCACTACTACACCAACGGTCACAGTTCCCAACCGAGCACATTGAGTCTGATCGTCACAGCAACAGGTCTATCACAGTCTGTGATAAACACCACCAGAACAACCACCACAATAACGGTTACAGTTCTCAGCCAGCTCCCCAGCTCACACCAGCAGTTAGCACCTTGAGTCTGATCGTCACAGCAACTGACAGGTATCTCAGTCTGTGATCAACACCACCACAACAACAACAACCACAACAACGGTTACTGTTCCTAGCCGGCTCACGGCAGCAGTTAGCACCTTGAGGCTGATCGTCACAACAACAGGTATCCCAGTCTGTGATCAACACCACCACAACCACCACCACAGCAACAGGTATCCCAGTCTGTGATAACGAGAATTCTTCTCCCAACACGTGACGCCCGCCTCGCGGTCCGCGCTCTGCCAACTAACTGTGACCGAAGTCGACCTTGCACACAGACAGCTCTCGCAGTGTAAGCCAAACTAGCTCATGGCGAAGAAAGCTGGTGGGTTTGGTGGGAGGTGGAGGAGAGGGGGAATGATGCAGGTGGGTGGGTGGGGGGGTTTGCCTCCCCCACAGTTGGTGGGTTGTTGTGGATCCGTTGGCTCTCTTTGAGGCGTTAGGGGGGTTTTACCGTGGCTTCTTTGAGGATAATGTTGTGGGTGCCGTTGGATGTTTTGCAGGGTGTTGTGTGTGTGTGCGTGTGTTGTGTGTGTGTGTGTGTGTGTGTGTGTGTTGTGTGTGTGTGTGTGTGTGTGTGTGTGTGTGTGGTGTGTGTGTGTGTGTGTGTGTGTTTGTGTGTTGTGTGTGTTGTGTGTGTGTGTGTGTGTGTTGTGTGGTGGTGTGTGTGTGTGTTTTGTGTTTGTGTGTGTGTGTGTGTGTTGTGTGTGTGTGTGTGTGTGTGTGTTGCTGTGTGTGTGTGTGTGTGTGTGTGTGTGTGTGTTTTGTGTGTGTGTGTGTGTGTGTGTGTGATGTTTGTGTGTGGTGTGTGTGTGTGGTGTGTGTGTGTGTGATGTGTGTGTGTGTGTGTGTGTGTGTGTGTCTGTCTGTCTGTCTGTCTGTCTGTCTGTCTGTCTGTCTGTCCGTCTGTCTGTCTGTGCTAAATGCCAGTGAGTGCGTGCGTATGTGACTGAGTGTGCGTGCGCGCGTGCGTGTACGCGGCGTCAGTGAAAGCCGCGTCAGTGTGTGCGTGCCCACCCTACAGATACACGTGCAGCGAAACGCGCGAAATGGAGCGACTGACAGAGGGAAAGGGAGAAAAAGAGAGATAGGCTGTCTGAAAGCGAGACGACCAGGAATTGTCAGGAATTCTCGAAGATATTCTTGTCTCTCTCCCACCCGCTCTTAAGGAAACCAGCTGCGACAAAGCACTGCCGCAGAGAACTAGGCCCTAGCGGCTAAATCTCTTCATAACGTTCGTGTCCACTCCACTGACCCAATCATTGTGCGGGCAAGCTAACGTCGTCTGCCCCGAATTCCCTGGCGGTGGCGTGCTTAAAGTGCCGCGCAAGCCTGTAACTCCGGACAAACTGCGGATCCTCGGTTTCCGGTTTCATCGCAGTGTCGGACCGTCCAGTACTGAAATACCGAATCCACAACCCCGGCTTAGACTTCTTGACGGGGCAGGGGGGGGGGGGGGGGGGTGGGGGGGTGGGGGGGGTGGGGGGGGGGGAGCGGGCAGAGAGAGAAAAAGAAAGAGAGAATGTAGAGAAAGTGACAACTAAAGAGAGAGAGACTCAGAGCTGAGAGAAAACTACGAGAGAGAGAGAGAGAGAGAGAGAGAGAGAGAGAGAGAGAGACGAGAGAAGACAGACAGACAGACAGACAGACAGACAGACAGACAGAAAGACAGAGACAGACAGAAGAGGAGAGAGAGAGAGAGAAAGACTGAGGAGAGACAACGAGAGACAGACTGGACAGAAGACAGGGGGAGAGAGAGACAGAAAGAGAGAGAGACAGAGAGATGACAGAAAACAGACACAGACAGACAGACAAATGAGTCAGAGACGCGAGACGATAGAGAGAGAGACAGAGGAGACTGAAAAAAAGGGGTAGAGAGAGACGAACAGGGGGGAGAGAGAGAGACAGACAGAGAGAGACAGAGACAGAGACAGAGAGAGGGCGGGTAACTAAAGGGGTTACAAACACATACCTGAAGGAAGGAAAAACCAAAATCTCTCGGAGGCCGGCTATGGCTCATTAGTAGGAAATGCGACACTGCCGCGGCGGATTCGGCGTTTCTGCTCAAAGGCGGGCGAGGTATTCTATTCCTGTGGCACGCGCCGGAAGCACGCGCGTCACTCCACTCAAACGAGCAACACACCTGCACCGCGGCTCAAACCGCCCAGCTGACGTCCACAACAGCGCGACCGGCTTTTGCGGGCCAACCACTCACGCGCTGTTCCGAGAAGACTGCAACCACTTTTGGCCGAAGCGAGGCTTGCAGTTTACGTTCAGCATCTTCGCCAGATTGTTGTCTGCCTTCAGATGTTGCCAGTTGTTTGGGTTTCCCATTATCTCTTGGCTATGCCGTGCTTGTTTTTCTCCGCCGTTACGTCGTTGTTGTTGTTTTGTGTGTGTGCGTGAAGTGGTTAAACCTTCGGTCTGTGATTTCTTGATAGTTGCAGCGAGTTCGGTTCTGTCAAGGAGAATAATAACAATAACGTATTCTTTTACGTGCTGTTTCTCCAATGTGGAGCACAACATAGCCCATTGCATCAAAGTAAAAAACGAGGAACCGTGTATAGTTGGGTGTCGGGGTTGGGGGGGGGGGGGGGGGGGGGGGTGAGAAGAAGAAGAAAATCGGCAATACAAACGACTGATGTTCAGTGGCGGCCATAACTGAAAACGTGACTGACTACACTGCGCCAGTCCTGAGTCCCGGTGTGTGTGTGTGTGTGTGTGTGTGTGTGTGTGTGTGTGTGTGTGTGTGTGTGTGTGTGTGTGTGTCTGTGTGTGATATGTGTGTGTGTGTGTGTGGGTGTGTGTGTGTGTGTGTGTGTGTGTGCGCGCAGTGGGTGTGTGTGTTGTGTGTGTGTGTGTGTGTGTGTGTGTGTGTGTGTGTGTGTGTGGGCGAGTGTGTGTGTGTGTGTGTGTGTGTGTGTGTGTGTGTGTGTGTGTGTGTGTGTGTGTGTTGTGTGTGTGTTTCTTGCTTGTGCTGTTGTTTGTTGTTGTTGTTGTTGTTGTTGCTGTTGTGTGTTGTTGTTGTGGTGGCGGTGGTGGTGGTCTAGTGGTGGTGGTGGTGGTGGTGGTGGTGGTGGTGGTGGTGGTGGTGTGTGTGTGTGTGTGTGTGTGTGTGTGTGTGTGTGTGTGTGTGTGTGCTGTCTGTCTGTCTGTGTGTGTCTGTCTGTCTGTCTGTCTGTGTCAGTCTTGCTCTCTCTGTGTTGCTGTTTTATGGGTGGGGTGGGGCGGGGCGGGAAGGGAAGGGCTAAAAAGAATGACTGACTACAACGACTGGATACTCAGAGACAATTTAGACCCAAAGCTGTCTCGTGGGGTCAGGAAGTATGTCACTGGTACATTCAGGCCGGCCCAGCACTGACGTGTGTGGCATCGGGCAATGAAGGGTTAAAACCACGCCCCTTTGCCCTGCCACTTTGCGTCAGTCGCGGCCACACATCTCTCGCTTCACTTGTGCTGGACGTCACTGTACGCCTTGTCCACTGGTTCATCTGGCCTGACTTGTTACTAACCACCACCACCACCACCACCCCCCCCGCATCCCCCCCCCCCCCCCCACCCCACCCGCCTTCCTATTGCTACATCATGGCCCCCACCCCCTTTCGACACTGACCCCGACACCCTGCATTCCGCACTCATCGCCTTCCGACACCCCCATCCTCATCCTCTCACTCATCGCCTTCCGACACCCCCACCCTCATCCTCTCACTCATCGCCTTCCGACACCCCCACCCTCATCCTCTCACTCATCGCCTTCAGTCCAACACCACCACCCCTCCATTCCTCACTAGTGAATCTCCTTCCGACCTCCCCCTCACCCCCCCCCCCCACCCACCCCAATCCTGGCACTCCTCCCCTTCCGGCACCCTTCCATCCGGCACTCCTCCCCTTTCCGGCACCCTTCCATCCGGCACTCCTCCCCATCCGGCACCCTTCCATCCGGCACTCCTCCCCTTTCCGGCACCCTTCCATCCGGCACTCCTCCCCTTCCGGCACCCCTCCTTCCGGTGCTTATCCCCTTCCGACACCCTTCCATCCCATACTCATCCTCTTCCGACACCCTTCCATCCGGTACTCATCCGTTTCCGACACTCTTCCATCCGGTACTCATCCGTTTCCGACACCCTTCCATCTGGTACGCATCCGTTTCCGACTCCCTTCCATCCGGTACTCATCCGTTTCCGACACCCTTCCATCCGGTACTTATCCCCTTCCGACACCCCCATTCCCGCACTCATCCCTTTCCGACAGCCCACCCCCTCCATCTTTTACTCATCCCCTTCCGACACCTACCATCCCCAAACGTCCTGTTTGACAGCGTATAAAAAGGGGAATAACCACTATTCAGATCTCTCTGCTCTAGTCGTGATTGCCTCCCTGGACTTAGGTTTTTCGAAATTTTTGTTTTGTTTTTGTTTTTTTGTTTGTTAGTTGTTGTTGTTGTTGTTGTTTTTTGTTGTTTTTGCCTTTTGCTTTTTTGTTTGCTGTTGTTTTTGTCTTTTCTTGTGTGTGTGTGTGTGTGTGTGTGTGTTTGTGTGTGTGTGGTGTGTGTGTGTGTGTGTGTGTGTGTGTGTGTGTGTGTTGTGTGTGTGTGTGTGTGTGTGTGTGTTGTGTGGGTGATGTGTGTGTGTGTGTGGTGTGTTGTTTCTGTTGTGTGTGTGTGTTGTGTTTGTGTGTGTTGTGTGTGTGTGTGTGTGTGTGCGGCGTGGGCGTGCGTGCCGTGCGCGCGTGCGTGCGAGTGTGGTGAGTGGGTGTGTAGAGGTAGTGTAGGTGTCAATGATACCTAGAATGTAGACAGAGACAGGTAGAAGACAGAGAGATAGAGAGAGAGGAGAGGATAGAGCAGAGCAGAGCAGTAGTCAGATGATGATGCTTCAATTGATACAGAGAGATGATAGGAGAATGCAGACAGACAGAGAAGTATGACATAGCAAGATAGAGACCCCAGTGAGAAAAGCGCAGGAGATTTTTTTATTCGAGTTAGCAGACACAGAGAGAGGAGACGAGAGAGAGAGAGAGAGAGAGAAAGACAGAGACAGAGAGACACAGAGAGATGAACTGTCAAAGCCGAACATTATCCATTATTTATTTGTGTCTTTATTTTGGTTCGTGTCTGGGCAGTTAACATTTCCTTTGTTTACCGAGAGAGAAAAATAAACAGTTGAAAAAATCTTGATTCTTGCTTTCTTTCCTTCTTGTTTTTGGGGGGTAGGGGGTGGGGGGTTGTTTTTTGTTTGTTTGTTTTCGTTTTTACTAAATAATTATGCACATTTGTTTTACTAACAGAGTTATAAATAATTGAAACAGCTTGCCATCCAACTTTATATTAGCAGGAACACTAATAAAACTCTTTCAAAAACCTTCTGGAGAAACATGGGAAACAGAATATATATGGCACAATGTAACTGACGAAAACAAGCCAGGTCAATTTACGCAGCACTTCTAAAGAATACTGTTGAGCATAATATAAACCAAAACACGACTTAGCAGGCAACAGGCTATAAAGTCTACGAGCCGTAATCTGACATGATATGATATGATAGGCCTACTTCTGACGAAAATTCTGCTGCTAGCTACGTTTTCGTCACTCCCTAAAGCGTATGACGTAATGCGCATCTTTCGTGTTTTCACAAACTTCAGTTTGCTGAAGTTCACTTCATCCTGAAAATAGACCACATCTCTCTCAGTGGAGGTAACACGGTTGGCAGCTTCTAGATTCGCTGTTTCGTCTCGATAGTGTGTCTGTTACCTATTTTGGGGGGGTTGTTCCCGTACAATTTCAGTGTGCAGGCGGCATTGTTCTCCGTTGGGACTGGGACTGTGTGTGGCTCTCATTACCAAGGTCATATGACAGCGCAAGCTGATTAGTCTACAACGTGTTGAGATAATCTGCATCGATAACTGTTATTGTGATGATAGACTATAGTTCGGATGATTTCCACATAGACCTGTTTGCTGTCTCGATTTGGACGCTGTTTCTTGTGCATCGCTTTCCTACGAAGAAAAGGAAGAGGAAGAAAAAAATGGCTTCAGGTGACTGAATGAGGGGGGGCACTAAAAAGAAGATAGTCATACAAAAATCCTCGGAAATATTGTGTGGCTCGGTGCTTTGCTGCAGA
>JABMCL010001686.1:32500-35000 GCA_018857735.1 Alviniconcha marisindica
GTCGGACACGTTGACATACAAACAGAGACAGAAAGAGATGGAGTCGGACAGGATGACAGACTGGCAGGTAGACAGACTGACAGACACTGAGACAGAGAAAGAAAAGAGCGGAACAGGCTGACACACAAAAACGGGCATTGAGACAGATTGACTGACAGGCAGAAAGAAAGAAGTGGGACAGGCTGACAGACAGACAGGCACTGAGACATAGAATGAGTGACAGACACTGAGATAGACTGACAGAAAAAGAAAGAAGTGGGACAGACTGACAGACAGACAGGCACTGAGTCAGACAGATTGACTGACAGACCAACATTGAGATAGACTGACAGAGAAAGAAAGAAGTGGGACAGGCTGACAGACAGACAGGCACTGAGACAGATTGACTGACAGTCATTGAGATAGACTGACAGAGAAAGAAAGAAGTGACAGAGGCTGACAGACAGACAGACACTGAGACCGACAGATTGACTGACAGACTAACATTGAGATAGACTGACAGAGAAAGAAAGAAGCGGGACAGGCTGACAGACAGGCAGACACAGAGACAAAGGAAGACAGACAGAGACGGACAGACAGACAAACACGGAAACCGAGACGGAGAGAGAGAGAGAGATAAACCAGTAAAAGCTTGATGTCTGACTGACTGAAACAGAGCCGCAGAGAACAGGCAGGCAGACAGAACAGGCAGGCAGACAGAACAGGCAGGCAGACAGAACAGGTCGGACCGGCTCAGGTCTGTGGCTTAACTATTTTCACCTTCGATAGCGAAACCACCAACACTCGGCCGCGAACACCTCCCCACCACGACTTCAACTCCCCCCAAACACGAGTTTGTCGCGACAAAACATTTGTCGCGACAAAAATGATACTTGTGGCAGTTCCGGCCAATGATACTAAGCCCCCACCCCACCCCACCCCACCCCACCCCTGCATCTCACTGTCCGTCTACCTCACGTCTGAGTAGCACCAGAACTTTCACCATCTGTCCTCCGTGCCGAAGAGAAAATAAAGTACGGTATCGTTCTCATAATCCGTACTCAACACTCAGCACTCACCCACCCCCCCCACCCCAACCTCCCCAAGCCAAAACCCTCTCGACTCCTCCAAATCTTCTCTGCAAGTCGACCGCGTCTAGGGCCCGTTGGAGGTTGCAACAGAGCTTTCCTTCTCTGCAAGTCGACCGCGTCTAGGGCCCGTTGGAGGTTGCAACTAGAGCATAAAATTGTGTGCAGTGAGTGCGCACAAATGGGAATAGTACCCGAGGTCGAAGCATGCATAAAATTGTGTGCAGTGAGTGCGCACAAATGGGAATAGTACCCGAGGTCGGAGGCATGCTGGCAATTATAATTATTGTAGTAGTAGTAGTAGTAGCAGTAGTAGTAGTAGTAGTAGTAGTAGTAGATTTGTAGTAGTAGTGGTGGTGGTGGTGGTGGTGGTGGTGGTGGTAGTAGTAGTAGTAGTAGTGGTGGTGGTGGTGGTGGTGGTGGTGGTGGTAGTAGTAGTAGTAGTAGTAATGATAATAATAATGATAGTAATAGCGGTCATTTCTACAGCGCCGTATCTCACCGACGAGGGTGATCACACCGCGCTTTACAAGATGAGCAATAATGTATACATTAAAACCTCAAAAATATAATTATATAGTCTTAATATTGTATAAGTTCCTCGCACACCATACCCCCCCCCCCCTCCCCCCTCACACACACACACATACATGCACATACACATACGCACGCTCGCACACACACACGCACACACACGCACGCACGCACACTCTCTCTCTCTCTCTCTCTCTCTCTCTCTCTCTCTCTTCCTCTCTCTCTTTTCTCTCTCTCTCTCTCTACTCTCTCTCTCTCTCTCTCTCTCTCTCTCTCTCTCTCCCACACCACACTCACAACAAAGCCCACTCACATACCACGCAACATGGGACAACACACAAAACAACAACACACACACCACACATAACCACCACACACACACACACACACACAACACACACCACACACACACACACACACACACACACACACACACACACACACACACACACACACACACACACCACACACACACACACACACACACACACACACACACACACACACACACACACACACACACACACACACACACACACACACACACTCACACACACCACGGGCGCGCAGAAGGAATATAACGAGGACCCGGGGGGGGGGGGGGGGGGTTAAGGGGAAGAGGCAAGTAAAAAAACAGAATCTGAAATCACTTGTGCTATTGCTTGAAGAGGTGAGCTTTTAACGCAGTTTTGATGGCATAATTATGGGAGGACTGAATATGACGGATGTCAGAAAGGAGCGAATGTAATAACAAAAACCTGAACAAAACAAAACAAAGAACTAAACAGAAATTTAGAATATTAAACGGCACATCTTCCCGGCCGGCCGAACTTTTATTTTTCCAAGTTAAAAAGAAAACAGCACTAGAAGGAAGGAACTGGCTTTTACACCCACTCAAC
>JABMCL010001686.1:42500-47500 GCA_018857735.1 Alviniconcha marisindica
AAGACACGGTAGCTGACAACCACAGCAAGCATAGGAAGACATGGTAGCTGTCAACCACAGCAAGCATAGGAAGACATGGTAACCGTCAACCACAACAAGCATAGGAAGACATGGTAGCTGACAACCACCGCAAGCACAGGAATATACGGTAGCTGACAACCATAGCAAGTATAGGAAGACATGGTAGCTGACAACCACAGCAAGCATAGGAAGATACGGTAGCTGACAACCACAGCAAGCATAGGAAAATACGGTAGCTGACAGCCACAGCAAAGGAAAACACGTAAGATAAATATAGCCTACAGGACAGTCGGAGGGACAAGAAGGCACAACTTCTCCACAAACAGACAGGAACTCTATGAGACCACCAGCAAAACACCACGAGACAGGGACAGAGAGAAGGAATGCTTTCAAGATAATTATAGACAGAGCTACAGAAGGAATGCTGTTATTAACCCCTCCACTGCTTTAGCTTGTCAAATAACTATGTATGCTACCACAAAATAGTTCAAGACATAGAAACAAAGAATGAATGAATACCAACAAAATCAGCTCAAAAATATTATGTATGTTAGTACAAAATAGTTCAAGACATGGGAACAGACAAACAATGACTACCAAAAATTAGCTCAAAATAATTATGTATGACAGCATAAAATAGTTCAACATATAAGAACAGAGAAGGAATGGCTACCCAAAAGTAACTCTAGATATATATGCATTCTATCACAAAATAGTTTAAACCACTTTAATCCAGTGCCCGTCACGTCATATCCACAGTAACGATCGACACCCACTTTAATTCAACATGTCCGTCAAGTCATGTCCACAGTAACGATCGACACTCACTTTCATTCAGCTTGTCCGTCAAGTCATGTCCACAGTGACGATCGACACACTTTCATTCAGCGTGTCCGTCAAGTCATGTCCACAGTGACGATCAACACTCACTTTCATTCAGCGTGTCCGTCAAGTCATGTCCACAGTAACGATCGATACTCACTTTCATTCAGCGTGTCCGTCAGCTCTGTGGCGATGTTGGCCAGCTGACCGGAAGCGGAGCGAGTGTGAGGGCGAGCCAGGGCGGAAGACAGGAGCGTGAGGGCGAGCAGGACGAGCAGCGTGACTTTGGTCTTGTCCATTGCGACTCTATGGAAAGAAAGATAAGGTTATTAGACCAGTGGCGTGATTTTTATCACTTTGGTCTTTATCCATTGCGACTCTATGGAATGATAAGGTTATTAGACCAGCGGCGTGATTTTTGCGTCTATTCCATTGCGAAACCTGTGAAGATACACTTGTGAAAAATGTGGCGTGGTGAGTAACTGAAATTGTTCATCGTTGTGCGAGCATTACGACACTGCTTTCTGCTAAAGGAGAGAGAGGGGGAGGGAGAAACAGAGAAAGGTATAAACATAGACAGACAGACAGACAGAGAGAGAGAGACAGAGACAGAAAGCCGGAGAGACAAAAGAGAGAGAGAGGCAGGAAGACAAACAGAGAGAACAGACTAACAACAACCCCCAACCACACGCACGCACGCACGCACGCACGCACGCACGCACGCACGCACACACACACACACACACACACACACACACACACACACAGACACGTACGCGTACTCTACAAGATAAGCCATAATACCCTCTTTCGTCAATTCTAATATTTATCTTCTGAAACTGCTGTAAACTTGGCAGGCAGATAGAGCTGCAGAAATCCACCCGCCCCCTTGCTTGAAGCGGGTAGAAAAAAATCCGGGCGGATTGAAGGCCAGAAACCGTTATCTCTCGTGAAGTGAGTCATAATCTTGCCGTCTGCGAGGACCTCCGGTCAGATTTACCCTGTTTAAGGCCTTCCAGATCTAGATATAATGCCTCAACAATTAATTACTTGCTTCTTCTTGTTGTTGTTTTCTACACTTCGAAATAAAAATTTGTTTCGCTAAAACTCCAAATTGAGGCTAGGGTGTAAAATGACCGGAAATTGTTTTCATAGAAAAATCAAACTGGGAGAAAATCTCGGGCCAATAATAATCCCTTCGGGCTAAGGGATCTTGGTAATTATTCACTAGCCAAACGGGCTGGTACCAAAAATAATTTGGACACTTCTGCCGGCACGCCTGCTTAGTATTAAAGGCTTTGCCAAACAGCAGGTACTGTACTGGCCGGCCTTCCAGTGCAGAGAAAATCCGACTGAAAGTAACTGATACACCCCAAGCTGGAATTGTTCCAGAGCTTCGGAACAATCCATGCTGTACTGCCTGAGTACAATAACAGTGCGTAAAAAAAAGAAGAAGCTGTATTGGATTTGTTTTCGTGGTGAACTTCAAGGTCACGTAGCCTATGTGGGCTTTTTGTTCGTTCTTTCATTCTTAATGTCCTCGGATGTCGGATGACAATTTTATTCGGGACAAGATATAAGTGTGGGCTTAAAAGTAAACATGGTGCTTAACGTCCACAGAAACCATAAGGCTTATTAGGGACGGGGAGAAGGGGGGAAGGAGGTGGGGGGGGGGGGGGGGAGGGGGGAGAGAGGGGGGAGGGGGGGGAGAGATTATATACCTATCGCTGCACTGTCACCACCAGAATGACTCCTGCATTAAGGTGGGCAGCGATGAGAGCCATTTTAATGTTTCATAATTGTGAGGGACAAAGTCACAGACAGTGTCCACGGACCACAACCTTTTGAAGAGAAAGGAGAGCCGAAGCGGATTCGAACCGAGGTCCCTCCGTTTACCAGCCTAACGCCTTACCGCTAGGCCAAACCGGCTCACATCGTGGGCTTACAGAAGTTGGTTATTTTATACTAGTCAGCTGGGGCAGTGAATAGGGAAGTGAAGCCCGAGGCAATTTTCACTAGCCCGCGATTTTGTCTTTTAAAATTTGATCCCCTCACCCCCCCCCCCCCCCCCCCCCCCCCCCCCCCCCCAACGCACATCTCTCTCTCTCTCTCTCTCTCTCTTCTCTCTCTCTCTCTCTCTCTCTCTCACACACACACACACACACACACACACACACACACACACACACACACACACACACACACACACGCACACACGCACACACACACACACACACACACACACATGGCGGCGACAGTGCATTGCAAACAATTCTCCGGTGATCAAAAACTCAGAGAAGTCATCATTTGAATCCAGAGGTATCATCGTCGTAGAATGATTAAAAATTCAGATACATCATCATCGCAGAATGATTTTAAAAAATCACACAAATCAACATCACAGAATGATTAATAATTCAAAAAATCGACATCACAGAATGATTAAAAATTCCAACAAATCGGAATTGCAGAATGATTAAATATTCAGACAAATCATCATCGCGGAATTATTGAAATATCAGACAAATCATCATCGCTGACTGATTAAAAATTCTGAGGCATCATCATCACAGAATGATTAAAAATTCAGACAAATCACACGTGTGACAACTGCAGAGGCCTAGAGTTATTTACACGATCCCTTTCTTCACTCTGGCCTCTGCCACGTAAAAGTTCCCAGCCATTCATTTCTGTTTTTAGATATTCAAAGACTCGTGAGGGAAACAAGGAACAGTTAAATCCTAATTACAGGTAAGTACTTCCTTACGTGGTAAACCAGGGAAACTGCTTCTTTTCTCTTCTCCTCTCCCTCCACCTCCTACACCCCCCCACCCGACCCTCCACCCGCCCACCCCTTCTTCTTCTTCTTCTTCCTCTCAGTCCTTCTTCCTCTTCTTCCTCTCAGTCCTTCTTCCTCTTCTTCCTCTCAGTCCTTCTTCTTCCTCTCAGTCCTTCTTCTTCCTCTCAGTCCTTCTTCCTCTTCTTCCTCTCAGTCCTTCTTCTTCCTCTTCTTCCTCTCAGTCCTTATTCTTCCTCTCAGTCCTTCTTCTTTCTTTTCCCCTTCCCTTTTTTCTCTTCTTCCTCTCAGTCCTTCTTCTTCCTCTTCTTCCTCCCAGTCCTTCTTCCTATTCTTCCTCTCAGTCCTTCTTCCTTTTTCTTCCTTTCAGTCCTTCTTCTTCCTCTTCTTCCTCTCAGTCCTTATTCTTTCTCTTATTTTCTATACTTATTGCTGTTTCTCCTGTTTGACGTCTTCCGTTTTTCCCGATAGCTGGATTTGAAGTCAAAGTCAAATCCCACAGAAGCGTGGATCAAAATAATTATAATATAAAATTCATCAAACCGCACTTTGAAGAAATTACTGACTGAAACAGACAACTAATGAAGCTGATTTGCTGCACTCATCTGCTACGCGAGTTTTCAATATGAAAATGTTGTTCTTGGTACGTTTGAGACAACGAAAGAAAGAAAGAAAAGAAAAGAGAGACAGACAGAGAGACAGAGACAGAGACTGAGAGAGAGAAAAGTAATGCTCCATCTCAAGAAAAGAGAAAAGAAGTCATGTTCTATCTCATTAGTCTGCAATGCGTTTACAAAACTCCTGATCATTCTTTTTCGTTTAGTAAACAGACATAAAGAACACAAAGTAACAAAATTACACGTCCGACTACACGTCCGACTACACTGAAGAGACGAACAAAATACAGAACCGCAATTCGCGATCAACACCAGTGCAGAACTGTCGTAAACGTTGCAAGTAAACTTTCAGAGTTGGCAATATCAGTCAATTACCTCAAATCAAATTCAAATAAATCTTTATTATATTCATCAATATACAAGCATAAAAATGACAATTTCCCTTGACTCATGGGCTCAAGAATTACCACCACCACCATCACCGCCTCTCCATTCTTCTCAGGTTTACGCCTTATTTGTTGGGATAAATAATGAAACGAAACTTACCTGTGATGACAAAAAGATGAATGGCTATGGAAGACAGGGGACGTTTCAGTTAAGTTGCATTGGTCAGTCGGTCGATTCGTCAGTCGAAGTACTGAGACGACAGCAACCTCGTCAGTCTGTGGGTGGCAGGAACGTGGGAGAGGGCGCACGTTGCCTTACCGGGGCCTTATATCGCTTTTTGCGTGCCACAAACAAGT
>JABMCL010001686.1:55000-57500 GCA_018857735.1 Alviniconcha marisindica
CTCTCTCTCTCTCTCTCTCTCTCTCTCTCTCTCTCTCTCTCTCTCTCTCTCTCTCTCTCTCAAAAGGAATTTTTTTCCCATCTGAGATTGATAAAGCCAAAGTTGTTCCGCCTCCAAAATCATGCTTTTTTCTTCTTCTTCTCCTGTCCACTTCTTCTGCTTCTCCTCCTGTCCACTTCTGCTTCTCCTCCTGTCCACTTCTTCTTCTCCTGTCCACTTCTTCTGCATCTCCTCCTGTCCACTTCTTCTGCTCTCTGTCCACTTCTTCTGCTTCTCCTCCTGTCCACTTCTGCTTCTCCTCCTGTCCACTTCTGCTTCTCCTCCTGTCCACTTCTTCTGCTTCTCCTCCTGTCCACTTCTGCTTCTTCTCCTGTCCACTTCTTCTGCTCTCCTCCTGTCCACTTCTTCTGCTTCTCCTCCTGTCCACTTCTGCTTCTCCTCCTGTCCACTTCTGCTTCTCCTCCTGTCCACTTCTTCTGCTTCTCCTCCTGTCCACTTCTTCTGCTTCTCCTCCTGTCCACTTCTGCTTCTCCTCCTGTCCACTTCTTCTGCTTCTCCTCCTGTCCACTTCTTCTGCTTCTCCTCCTGTCCACTTCTGCTTCTCCTCCTGTCCACTTCTGCTTCTCCTCCTGTCCACTTCTTCTGCTTCTCCTCCTGTCCACTTCTTCTGCTTCTCCTCCTGTCCACTTCTTCTGCTTCTCCTCCTGTCCACTTCTGCTTCTCCTCCTGTCCACTTCTTCTGCTTCTCCTCCTGTCCACTTCTTCTGCTTCTCCTCCTGTCCACTTCTGCTTCTCCTCCTGTCCACTTCTTCTGCTTCTGCGTCGTCCTCTTCTGCAACTGCAGCGCTGAAGGCCAGACAAAACCCCAGCCCCAGGAGCATGTTCTACAGTTCTGTTCCCTCTGCAGAGAAAGCAAACAGAACCACGGTCCTCAGAGCATGTTCTACAGTTCTGTTCCCTCTGCAGAGAAACCTGACAGGGCCACAGTCCCAAGGGCATGTTCTACAGTTTTGGTGGTGAAGTGTTGCTTAATGTCCTCAGATGTCAGTTGACATATTAGGGACAAGTTGTGACCAATGCCGAAGCACGGTGCAATAATTCTTTACGTCCACGGAAACCAGAAGGCTCGTTAGGACGGACAGCCCAGGACGGCCACCTCGACTCTCACACAGCTCCTGAACTATGCCTCTACAGTTTTTGATTGATGATCGCTTATATAGCGCTATTCTACGCTCTCTTGAGCAGACTCACTGTGCTCGCATGTGGTTCTACATGAATGACTAGCTTTTTATAGTTTTTTATTTATTTATAGTTTTTTACTATCCACCAAAGTGGTGTACTTACAGCGCTGATATGGCTGGTGCCACATGAAACTGCAGGCGTCTCGGCGCAAGTTCTGTGTACACCATACAACCATGCACCATGTCACTTCATGCAAAGCCACATGCATAAGGTGTATGCGTGTTTAGCTGTAACCTGCCACCTGCACTTCTGGCAGAATGACCGGGATCTTTTACGTGCTACTGCGGTAACACGGGGGTGGAACGGATACCGAAATAAGAGTCAGCACAGAAAGTCGACCCTGGAGAAGAAAATTCTCCCGCCGCTCCTGCAGGGATTCGAACCCGAGACCTTTCAAACACGAGTCCGGTGCTCTAACCACTGAGTTATCCCTGCCCCGTGCCTCTGCAGAGAAACCAGACAGGACCACAGTCCCATGTTCTACAGTTCTGCCCCCTCTGTAGATAAACCAGACAGGACCACAGTCCCATGTTCTATAGTTCTGCCCCCTCTGTAGATAAACCAGACAGGACCCAGTCCCATGTTCTACAGTTCTGCCCCTCTGCAGAGAAACCAGACAGGACCACAGTCCCATGTTCTACAGTTCTGCCCCCTTTGCAGAAAAACCAGAAGGCAGCACTGGCCCCGTGGAGCAACGCTGCAAGAACAGCCGTGGGGCAACAAGGACTTTCTTAAGACCACATTGACCACTTGAAGCAGAGCCATATGCATAATTATATGCTCGAATACACACGAAGAAAACAAAACCTTGTTGTTGACTGGTTTCATATAACGCTATTCTCCGTTCTCGAGCGGGCTCCCTGCACCTTTGTCGATGTGATTCTAAATGTAAGTAAACATGGTGCTTAACGTCCACAGAAACCATAAGGCTTATTAGGGACGGGGAGAAGGGGAGAAGGGGGTATGGAGGTGGGAGAAGAGAGAGGGAGATTATACCTATCGCTACACTGTCACCATCCGAATGACTCCTGCATTAAGGTGGGCAGCGATGAGAGCCATTTTAATGTTTCAGTAGGTAAATGATGGACAAAGTCACAAGACGGTGTCCACAAACCACAACCTTTCTGAAGAGAATGGAGAGCCGAAGCGGTATCGAAGCGAGGTCCTTCCGCTTACCAGCCTAACGCCTTACCACTAGGCCAAACCGCTTTTTTTATTTTTTATAGCGCGCTTTGAATATCCACCGAAGTGGTGTACT
>JABMCL010001686.1:62500-66452 GCA_018857735.1 Alviniconcha marisindica
CATTTCCTGTTATATGACATCATGACACTGCCGAAATCTGACCCCACATCGGACCTTTATGCGACTAGGACTAGTTGTTAGACAGGTTTTTGACTGAACCTAAAGTTCTCTCTGTCTCTGTCTCTGTCTCTGTCACACACACACACACTCATTCTCTCTCTCTCTCTCTCTCTCTCTCTCTCTCTCTCAAATTTTTGGGGGTAAGAACAACTAAAAGCGATTTTTCCTCAATGACGACCTCAGGCTGATCATGGAAGAAGTTTGGCCAGACCCTAACCCTTTCCCTCCCCGTATGAAGTCACAATTATGACGTCTTTGACGACGTGTTTCTTGCCAATATTCTTTCAAACACTGGAAACACACCAAAACTGAAGCTGGTAACCCGTTTTCTTTTTTCACAGTTTAGCTGTTCCTTTGTTGTTGTTGTTGTTGGTGGTGGTGGGGGGGTTTTTTTCCCAAAAAGGGGTTTCCCCCAAAATTCGCATGTTTTCTTTTTCTATAAAATTAGATTGCTTTTTTAATTTAACCAGGGGGAAATCTTTTTTTAGAACGAGGGTTTCTTGTTTCAGATATTTATTTTTTTTTCTCTCTTCTTGAAAAACGGACCTTTTTCATTCTGATTTCTCACTCATGCTCTGGAGAAGCAATGTTGAAAGAAAAAAACCTTTGGTTGGTTGATTTCCCCCCCTGCTCTTTAAAGGAGTTACATCGGCAGCACAAATTCCTTGTCAGGTAAAAGTTTAAAAGGGGCCCCAAGTGAAGAAGCACCAGAGACCCTGTCTAATGGTCAAAACAAAAGGCACCATGTGTGGAAAAAGTTTAAATACGCCCAAGACCCCCCTTTTTTCCGCTCTTTGTTGGAAAAGGCAAACAACACTTTTAATCACAAACAAAAAAAAGGTTTTTTTTTGTGCAAACTAAAAAAAAACCCAAAAAGGGGAAACGAAAAACTGACATTTTTTTTTTTTTTTTCATTTCCAGGCCAACTTTGGTCCTCCTCCTTTCCCCTTTTAAACCCCCGGAGCAAAAATTTATACAAAAAGGCACAAAAAAAACATGGAAATACTTCCCCCAATTTGCCGATCAAAAAAATTATTAAAATAAAAAAGACGGTTGGGGGGGGGGGGGATTCTCCCCATGATATGCCCAAAAAAAATCATTCTCTTGTTCAGGCGAGAACTACCCAAACATACATTGATACCAAAATAAACCAAGGGAATAACTGAAAACTTTCAAATCTCGATCTTCTGTATAAAACCCCACCCCGCACCCCCACCCCGCCCCCACCCGGGACACACACATACACACACACTCTTAACATTCCTGCCGCACAATAAAAAAAAGAGAGAGAACTGAAGCAGAAAACTGAAGAAAACGAATGAGAACAATATAGCCATTGATAGCAAATAACGACGCTAAACAACGTTACCAATAACCCCAAATATTGCTGTTTAACCACAAGATATTGCTATTTTTCTAGGAAAAAAAATCGTAAAAAGTTTAGAGAGAAAAGCGGGAGTGGTGGGGGGGGGGGGGGGGGGGTCGGGCCGATGTACGAAACAAAACAGACAGGGAAAAGTAAACAACAACTACTATTACATTTTCCACAACTACAACAATAGCAACAGTGCTGACGAAAATAGGCAATGGATAACTGAAACAGTTCCAGACGGTAATGACTTCGGATGAGATCATTATCAAGACCTAAAGCAACAACCAAGGATGCAGAGTTCAACACTCGAGCGCACCCAGTGAACCAGTGCACAAACAATCCAATAAACAAATGCTGCTGACAACACAGTTCATTAATATGCACTCGATTATCGCTGACTCAAAATGAGTCGCATGGCGCTGATTTGATCTTGGAGATCCGGCCCCATGCGGGTCATTTTTGTGGGTGACGTGTCCAGGTCAACTATTCAGGAGCAGACAACTTTCCCGTTGTTCGGTCTTTCCCGTGTACACTTCTGGTTATCGCTGATTCAAAAGCACTTCTCTGACTATGTTCCTACAATCCTGAAAATTGTTTTTCATTCCTTTCCAGTCGATTAACACACGTCTCTGTCATAATCCTGAAACTTGTGATGATCGTTCGAGTTGAAAAGCTAAACCAAAGATGGTTCTTTTTCTTTCTTTGGTGTGTTAACGTCATTTTTAAGGGTCTTCTCACCCCAGTTTTTTTAAAGGAACACTTTTGGGATCATTGTTACCGCCACAGTTTTGTTTGGGGGGGCGGGGGTTTTATTTTGTTGTTGTTGTTTTTGTTTTTCCCTTTTTTCCTTTTAAATTAACACGATTCCCCAAAAATTTAAATTTTGACCTTGTGAAACGTTTTTGGCCCCACCCCCCCCCCCCAAAACCCCCCTCCCTCCCTGCCTTTCCCCCCCTCTTCCTCCCCCCCTTTTCCCCCCCCCCCCCCTCTCCCACCCCCCCCTTTTTTTCCCTTTCCCCCCTTCCCCTCCCCCCTTTCAAACCCAAACCTTTTCCTCCCTCTCCTTTTCCCCCCCCCCCCCTTCTCTCTCTCTCTTCTCTTCTCTCTCTCTCTCTCTCTCTCTCTCTCTCTTCCGCTTTCCCCTTCCCCTTTTCTCTGTATGTTGTTCCTCTTCTCTCTATTTTTCCCCCCCCCCTTCCCCTTTTTTCTCCCCCCCCCCTCCCCCCTCCCCCCCCTCCCCCCGGGTGTCCTCCTCAATAAGGGCTGGTGTTCTGCGGGACCTAGTTCTACCGGAGCGCCACCTGGGGCGGAAGACCGCGGGACGAGGGCGCCCCCTGTAGGCGCCTCCCACCTTCCGGTGCATGCCACCGATCATGCGTCGTCTCCGGCTCAGCACTGTCTCCGCGTCCTCGTCGCCATTGTTGTAGCCGATGACGTCATCGTCGTCGTCGTTGACGAGGCGATCGCCCACGGAGTCGATCGCTGGAAGAGGAAAAGAGAGGTTACAGTGAACATAGGTTAACGTTCTCCTCGTCACCAATGTCGTAGTCTTCGTCAGGCGTTTGTACAGAGTCGATTCTGGGAAAGAAAAAAAGGGGGAAAACAGGGGGAAAAAAAGGGGGGAAAGGGTTAACGTTGTCCCCGTCACTAATGTTGTGTCCGCTGTCTTGGGCAAGCGTTTGTACAGAGTCGATTGGTAAAAGAAGAAAAAAGAGGGTACGGAGAACATAGGTTAACGTTCTTCTCGTCGCCAATGTCGTAGTCTTCGTCAGGCGTTTGGGTACAGAGTCGATCTCTGAAAGAAGGAAAACAGGGTTACGGTGAACACGGGTTAACGTTGTTCTCGTCACTAATGTTGTGTCCGCTGTCGTCGTCTTCGTCAGGCGTTTGGGTACAGAGTCGATCCTAAAAAAGGAAAAAGGGGGTACGGTGAACAGGTTAACGTTGTCCCCGTCACCATGTTGTTTTTGCTTGCGTCCCCCCGTCCCAAAAGGCCCCTTTTTACAAATCAAAGTAAAAAAGAAAAATGAAAGAAACAAGGGAAACCGCGCCTGTCGTAATCTTCGTCAGCGTTGTACAGAGTCGATCCTAAAAAAAGGAAAAAGGGTACGGTGAACATGTTGTTCTCGCCCCCAATGTTGTGTCCGCTGTCGTCGTCTTCGTCAGGGTTTGGTAAGGTCGATGGGTAAAGGGGAAAAAGGTTACGGTGAACATGGGGTTTAAAGTTGTCTTTGTCACCAATTTGTAAAAAAATTTTTAAAAATCTTTGCCCCTAGCCAGTTTTCCAACTTTACACTTTTTCCATACCTGCTGACACTGGGGTAAAAAATAGAAGAAGAACGTCAACGGAATTTGGCGACACACGGAGACAAGGGGGAAGACAAATGGCAACAGAAAAAACAAAGTTAAAAAAAAAACAAAAAACAAAAAACACACACACACACACACACAAAAAACCCCCCAAAACACACAAAACACCACACACACACACACACACACACACAAAAAAAACCACTTTCT
>JABMCL010001249.1:0-5000 GCA_018857735.1 Alviniconcha marisindica
ATTTAAACCATTTTTTCCCCCCTTTGTTAACAAAACAAAGCCCCCCCCCTCCTTTTTTCCCTCCCTGCCCCCTTCTTCTCTTCAAACTCTCTCCTCTCTCTCTCTCTCTCTTCCTCTCTCTCTCTCTCTCTCTCTCTCTCTCTCTCTCTCTCTCTCTCTCTCTCTCCTCCCTCCCTCTCCCTCTCTCTCTCTCTCCAAGACGTCCAAATCCAAGAACTCTCTCTCTCTCTCTCTCTCTCTCTCTCTCTCTCTCTCTCTCTCTCTCTCTCTCTCTCTCTCTCTCTCACCAAGACGTTAAAATCCAAACTCCTCTCCTTCTCTTCTCTCTCTCTCTCTCTCTCTCTCTCTCGTCTCTCTCTCTCTCTCTCCTCTCTCTCTCTCTCCAAGACGTTAATTCCAAGAACTCTCTCTTCTCTCTCCTATCTCTCTCTCCTCTCTCTCTCTCTCTCTCTCTCTCCTCCCTCTCTCTCTCTCTCTCTCTCTCTCACACCAAGACGTTAAAATCCAAGAACTCTCTCTCTCTCTCTCTCTCTCTCTCTCTCTCTCTCTCTCTCTCTCTCTCTCTCTCTCTCTCTCTCCTCCCCCCCTCTCTCTCTCTCTCTCTCTCTCTCTCACACACGCACAACACACACGCCGCACGACAACAACAACAACAAACAGACAGAAGAAAAAGAGGCTACCCTAAAAGTTACCAAATATTTATCCAAGTCTTTCCGAATTTATTTTGAACTCAGGCCGAGAAAACACCTTTTCGCCGCGACAAGGGTAGCAACTCCAAGAGACCAATGTGTGCCATTACCGTTCCTTTTTAGGCCGTTGGAAACGAAAATACTGATGCAAGATGGGGAGGAAAATGTGTGTGTGTGTGTGTGTGTGTGTGTGTGTGTGTGTGTGTGTGTGTGTCTCGAGAGAGTCTGCTCCAGAGCAGAGAATAGCTCTATATAAAAGCAATCAGAATAGCACTATATATAAATGCAATGAACAACAACAACATTGCGTGACTCTGTGGTGTGTGTGTGTGTGTGTGTGTGTGTGTGTGTGTGTGTGTGTGTGTGTGTGTGTGTGTGTGTGCTCGCGAAAATGTATTTTGATTGTGTTTTTGTTCTTTGTAATGGGATTGTGCTCCAGCTTGGAAAAACAGCACACAAAAGAGTACGTTATTATTATTATTATTATTACAGTTAACTCATGATGAGGTAAACACAGTCTGTGACACATACGTTAAAAAAAGTATGTGTCACTGACTTGTGGTGTTTGTATCGCATGTGGTTTAAAGTAGTCATTATCGTCAGTATTATCATTATCGTTTTAAGTAATAGATAGACAGTTATGTCTATTTCTGTGCTAAAATGGCATGGGATCCTGTAAACTCTCCTCAGTCCCCCACCCCACTCCCCTTTCTGTGTCAAGCGCAAAGAGCAGTGCAGTCCTGGCGACAGAAATGCGCTCCACCGAAGCTATTTATTTGTATTATTCATTCACTGATCCATTCGTTTTTTTCATTCACTTGAGTTGAGCCAGTATGAGTTATCTGCGGGTTTAACTAATCAGTTCATTACAGTTTTAAAAAAAATCTAAAAAATGTTACTTTAAAAAAAAAAGTACATATATTTAAAATAATAAAATGAAACTAAACCGTGCAACAACAACAAAAGTTCTACTGTTCTCTTTAGTTTAACTCGTGTTTAAAGTTCGTATCTTGTGTGACAACCGGGCCATAGCAGACGACCGGTGTCAGTCTAGCCGCGCGCGGGCTTCTGTTGCGAAGTGCACGTGCACTATTGCTCTACCTGTGTAGACACCGGTGAGCGTGCTGCACGGTCTGTGTGGCAAATTGCCAGAAAAAGCACGTGGCTTTACTCTTGCAACGCTGTATTCTCGTACCGTGCTTGATCTTAGCGCAGCCCTGTGCTTACACGTACTGTTCCGCCGCGCAGCCTTTGCTGCTGTCAGACACAGCTGGCTTGCAGTCGCGTGCCTGGCTGTCGTATGCCCATCCGCTCCTACCCCATGAAGACCCCCGCCCCCCCCCCCCCCCCCCACACACACACCTACCTCATTTGACTCCCACCCCTGCCTACACTGCCTCTGGCCCATATGTCCAGGTACCCCAACAAATGCGCTTTCCTATAGACAGCAAACCAGCTGACATGTACGGCCTGGTAGTCTTTCAACATTGAAGAAGAGGAAGTAGTCTATACATCTCGACTGGTCGTGTGTGTATGTGTGTGTGTGTGTGTGTGTGTGTGTGTGTGTGTGTGTGCATGTGTTGTGTGTGTGTTGCGTGCGTGTGTGGTGCGGAGGTGTGGGGGGGGGGGGGGGGGGGGGGGGGGGGGGGGGCTGTCTACAGTGTAGATGATGAAAACACACAAAAGGTTAAAACATAACATTTTATTCAGTAATGTTTGTTTATCAGGACAGTACAAAACCATGCACATTTTAAGCCAGCTTCCTTCCGCTATGCAGCAAGCAAAACGTTAAAGTACAGAGTCAGTGTATAACAAAAGTTAGAGAAGAGAGAGGGGAGGGAGCGAGTTCACATTGGGGGGGGGGGGGGGGGGGGGGGTCGAATCTCAACTATCCAGTCTGGAATGAATTTTGCCAAACCGTCAGACACTGGTGATATCCCGCGACAGCTTTTCCTTTCGCGTCACATTTGTTCAAACAGTCAACTTTAATGGACATTATTTTGTATGGCTATTATACTCTCGGAGAGCATTGTTTGTTGATGTGCAACTATAGTAACTTTTCAGTGACTGCAATAACTAATTATATGGAGTGCTACTCTTAGTGTTTGATTATGTGATCTGCTGTAAGTTGCTCGTGTGCGATTGATAGATTAATTGCTATAGATCGGATGGGTCTGAATTTCAACGACGATTCGGTGATTGTAGACCTGTTTGCGTGATCCAGTGATTTCAGCGCCGATGATTGTCAAGATTAGTGTCTTAAACTCAGGAATTATGCGGTTGCGTTACCCAGATCTTGTGTGTGTTTTTCCCGCAGATTTTTTATATATTTTCTATATATTTTTTATTATGCCATTCTATTACCCAGATCTTGTTTTTAGGAATTATGTAGTTGCATTACCCAGATCGTGTTTTTTTAAATTATGCCATTGTATTACCCAGATCTCCTTTTTACACGAGCATTTCTTACCTATTACCAGACTGATGATGATGGTGAAGTGATGCTTAATGTCCTCAGATGTCGACTGACATATTAGGGACAAGCTGTGACCAATGCCGAAGCATGGTTCAATAAATCTTTACGTCCACGGAAGCCAGAAGGCTCGTTAGGACGGACAGCCCAGGACGGCCACCTCGACTCTCACACAGCTCCTGAACTATGATACTTACCAGACTGATGAGCTGCTGTACTCATATATGCTCGGAGCCCGTTTTTACACAGGAATAGGTGCTATGTTAATAAGATCCAAACACGTTCCGCTATTTATTAGGACAAAACACAACATACGATTGTGTGTTTCTTTATGTGTTTGGGTCTTGTTTTAGAACGCTAGCAGTCATTCTTGTTTCAGAGTTTTGCTATATTAATAACAATTAATTCATCTGACGATTTTTCTTGCAGTTCTGACACCCTCCATGCCCGTTGAATATTCTGAGTTGTTCGGATATAATTATGTATGTTTATGTCATCTCTGAGTGACCGAGGTGTGGAAACTGTAAGCACGGCGCTGTGATGCTGCTGCTGCTGCTGCTGCTGCTGGTGATGATGAAGATGATGATGTGTGCAGGCTATGGGTATCTGCGGTAAGAGGAAAGGCGGTAGCACGCAGTCTTCTGACGTCTTCACTTCGTGGCTAATTTTATCACACACTCTGCAAGTCGACGTTGGTGCACTCATTTCAAAACTTGACGAGATTTCGCCCACAAAAACAGTCTCACACCCACGGTTACAGACACAACAATTTAGCATCACCCTTCCTGCGATAGCCCGACAAGAAACTGGCCCGTTTGGACAAACGGTAGCTTGAAACTGGTGGCGTACTGTAGTCTTCACTCGTCGGTACCCTGTGTGTCGGAAGCGGGGATTGTTGTGGGGTATATAAGACGGGTTGTGGGGGTTGTAGTCGGGAGGTCCGAGGCCAGAGAATTGTGTGCAATGCTGATGCTAGCATTCGTGTGAACATTTCAGTCTTTATTCTTCCTTACTTTGTTTGTTAGAAAAATGAAAAACTCTCACCGTGTTTTCATAGCAATGCTGTCCCTGGCACTTAATTGTCCTCCTTTTTGGATGCTGGAATTACTTTGGGGTAAAGTAAGCAACTTGGTGTTTTACGCTCAGTTTTATGGGGGGGAGGGGGTGAAATGGAGATTTTTTTTTTAGTAAGTGTGCGCGGGATTTTGCTTTCGTCTTTCGTTCTTTCGTTCTTTTTGCCCCCCCCCCCCCCCCCCCCCCCCCCCCCCCCCCTTCTTTTATATTTTTTAATTAAAAAATATGAAACAAGAATGACTGCTAGCGTTCTAAAGCAAGATCCAAACACATGAAAGGTTAAACAGAATGCTGTTTATTTTGAGAAAACATAACATGCGAATTTTGGGGGGTAAGCCCCTTTTTTAAAGCTACAAAACGACTCTTAAACGGTGAAGATGAGGTGCAGTTGTTGAGGTGTTGCTTGACGTCCACAGAAACCGTAGCCTTACTGGAGACGGGAGCCCAGGACGGCCACCTCGACTTTCACACAGCTCCTGAGCTCTGTGATGAGGTGTAGGGTTCTCAACTGCTTCTGGTTCAACTGTTTTATTATGTTGTTTGGGTGTCCAGTGCTTAGGAGATTGTTCTAATATCACCTTGCTGTGACTGAACAGACATAAAACATTTTGGAAGAATATTGGCATGACAATCAATCAGACTAGAACAACATAACAAAACAGTTCAACCAAAAGCAGATAAGTATCCTACATCTCTACACATCGCACAGCGACAAGATGGCCGGAAAAGATCATTGCTGTGGAATCAGCTAGTGCACCATTGGT
>JABMCL010001249.1:10000-63262 GCA_018857735.1 Alviniconcha marisindica
GAGGATAGAAAGCTGTGACAAAGCCGAGGTGGACGTCCTGGGCTCGCCATCGCTGATAATCCGCACGGTGTCTGTGGACGTGAAGCAACACTGGAGTAACTGAACTTGTGCCGTGTTATTTGCCTGTAGAGACAGTCGGTGAGCTCACTCTTCGTTGATTTTCACACACTGAATTTGTTGTTTAACTGAATATATGTCTATTAATACTAGTCTTTATCCATTCCAAGTCTCCCGGGCGTTTGCTGCCCGTTTTAGGCTGTGTATATTTAGCTTTGTATAGTCAGAATGCTTGTGTGTGCGGGTGACTGTGTGTGTGTGTGTGTGTGTGTGTGTGTGTGTGTGTGTGTGAGCGCGCGCGCTTAGAATACTCTCTATGTACAAGATTTTGCGCCTTAAAAATACTTTTATTATTATTATTAACTACATATTGAATGATAATTTTGTATCTGTTTAAGGTGTGTTGAATTAGGGGTGCGCAGTTTCACGGTGCATATATTTGATTATTTCAAAGATACGGTGGCAATAGTTTTGAATAAACTGTATAAATTATCTATATTGTACACATACACAATAGCTGATGCTGAGAGTAGTATGCAAGTATTTGTTGTGACACATTTCATTTGTTTGACGACATCAGGAGATAACAAGCTAGGCAGATACTCACCGTATATCCGCATTCCGAAATTTTCCGCCTGAGGTTCATGTTCCATCGAGGCCCAACCTGAGCAAACAGTCACTCCAAATAAACTGCATCGATTTCTGTCAAATGTAGGTGTTCCACATCCATCTGATCATCATGGTTGGAATGGGGATGCCTTCCACTCGGAACACAGAAAATGTCTGCGGGCGTTTTTTTCTTCTATTCTTCTAACGTGACTTCTATTCTTAGACAGTAATGCTTCATTATATCACTCACGAAATATTTAATAATAATAATAATAATAATATCACTCTTATATAGCGCTATATCCCGTGAACATTTACGAGCTCGCGACGCTGGCTAATATTTAATATCAAAGTGAGGATAACCAAATTTCAACAGGTTCGACTTTAACTTTGTTCTTCTGTTTTTCTTGGGACAAAACAGGAAGGTTTCTTGTAAATGGCATTAATTATGACGTAAAACAATGTCCTCCTGCGAAACCATTTAAAGGAAATCGAAACGAATGAGCAACTCGGACCTTTCACACACACACACACACACACACACACACACACACACACACACACACACACACAACTAAATAATATATATATATATATTTTATATATATATATATATATATATATATATATATATATATATATAACTGATAAAAATCAAAGAAAAACAACAAGTTGGCATAACATTTCCCAAATTTTCGGCTGACGCCTTCCTCGGGGGTTTATTCTAAACAACTGAACGAGGGTAAAAACACAGTTCACACAACGATTCAAAAATATCTAAAATATCTATATATATCATCTGGCCCGATTCCTGCAACCAAAATGCTATTTTCGGGACCAAATCAGAGAGAGAGAGAGAGAGAGAGAGAGAGAGAGAGAGAGAGAGAGAGAGAGAGACTCGAACTCGAAAACTTTGTTTTCCAAGGATTGTAGTTTAGGGTCATTTAGACCTAACAACTAGTCCTTGCTAAACTACTGAATAAGCGAGAAATGGAGAAGAAAAATATCTAAAAACAAACAAACAAGAGAGAGACAGACGGACAGACAGACAGACAGGCAGACAGGCAGGCAGACAGACACAGGCAGACAGAGAGAGCGTATAGATCAGATACCATACCATGCCACATTATTAGTGTTTTTTTCTTCTTCCGTGCTTGAGAAGGCAACAGTATTAGTGCGTCTTTCTTTGATGGTTATGGGTTGAATATGTCTCTCCGGTCATGATATGATCATCGCTGAGCAGTTGATGAGCGAAACGCGTTTGCCTGGCGATCAAAAACAAAATCGGCCCTTTCCAGGTTCAAGTCTTTTGCTATAAAAGTCACCGCTATGGTAATAGTAATACTGTGAGCCGGTTTGGCCTAGCGGTAAGGCGTTAGGCTGGTAAGCAGGACCTCGGTTCGAATTTGCTTCGGCTCTCCTTTCTCTTCAAAAGTTGTGGTCTGTGGACACTGCCTTGTGACTATGTCCCTTACAATTACGAAACATTAAAATGGCTGTCATCGCTGCCCATTTTAATGCAGAAGTCATTCTGGTAGCGACAGCCGCGTAGCGATAATTATAATCTCCCACTTCCTCCATCTCCATACCCCCTTTTCTCCCCGTCCCTAATAAGCCTTATGGTTTCTGTGGACGTTAAGCACCATGTTTACTTACTAATAATAATACGCCCCTTGTTTTCGTGGCTTCCTTTTGGTCTGGTGGAACCTAGCATAAAGAACTGAATCGGTCTTGGAAAGGGGCATATTATGCTCCCAAGTAGGTACTCTCTGAGGAGAATGGTTTTCTTCTTCTTTTGTTGTTGTTGTTGTTTAGTGTGTGCGAACAGTCTTTAAAGTGTATCGTTTACCCCAGCTGTAAAAGCACACAGCTTACTAGATCTAGTTCACTGTTCCCGTTCTGACAAGGTATGCAAGTGTAACTGTGTCGTCAAACATTTGTTACGATACTCTTTCACTGTGTAATAATAACGAATTTAGCCAGCTGGATCTCTTTATTTGAGCAAGTGATCGTGTAAGTTCCTTTCACGGTCGTGTTTGTTTTCTTGTCTTTGCTGGCTCTTTGCGTGCTTTGTTTTCGCTAATTTTACGATTCTGTTGTATTTTGGTTTTACTTTCGCACCTTTTCAGCGCAAGCATTATCGTAAAGCTTCCAAAGTTACCACCATGGCTTAACAAAGACATCAAGAAAACGAGGGCACAGAGAGAGAAAGAGAGAGAGAGAGAGAGAGAGAGAGAGAGAGAGAGAGAGAGAGAGAGAGAGAGAGAGAGAGAGAGACAGACAGACAGACAGACAGACAGACAGACAGACAGACAGACAGACAGACAGACAGACACAGACAGACAGCAGAGAGAGACAGACAGACAGACAGACAGACAGACAGACACAGTCAGACAGACAGAGAGAAACTGAAGAGAAAGGTTTCCCTAAGTACAAGAAACTATAAAATAAAATAAAAGAATCGTATGAGAAAAGCAACAAACAAAAAAACTAAACAAAAAGACTTTCAGAAGCTCATTGAACGTGATAACAATATAGCATCTGTGTGGCGTGCTCTAGATGTGTTTACGAAAGGACACCGTTCTACTCCTGCCGACGTCCAGAAGAATCTAACTGCAAATGTTGTTAATAATAATTTCCTGTCTGTGTCAGAATCATTAATAGAACCAAGAATAACTGTGTATGAGTGTTCAAATCTTCTGCATGATTTCTGCAAACAAAAAACTAGCGGGCAAGAGCCATTTGTCATCCCACATCTTTCCATTTCTCGGACAGGGAAACACATGTCAAAGTAGGAGAAAAAAGAATTTAAAAAATCAACTGGTCTGGATGGTATTAGCAATTGACTATAACAGTTGTCATTGCCATACATAATAGACTCGCTCCGACCTATATTTTTAACTGTTCATTTTTTGTTTTGTTCTTGTTCATTGACACAGAGGCTACAGTACCATCCATATCCACGAAGAGATGCTTTCAGATACCATCAGAACCAATGCTTACAGGTAGGCAGGTTATCCAGTTTCTGCTACAGTCAGTGTGTGTGTGCGTGTGTGTATTTGTGCGTGTGTGTGTGTGTGTGTGCGCGCGCGTGACACGCACCGGTGGTGGGAGGGGGAGGGGGGAGGTTGGGGGGGGGGGGGGGGGGGGGCTGCACAGTGGTTTAGCCGCCCTTGTTGGCCGCAGTGAGAGTTTGGAAGCTATTCACAGCGTCGGCGTGAACTGTGGTGTTGTTGTCGAGATGGTTCCAGTCCAGCGCCGTTCGCACAAAGAGCGAGTTTTTGTATAGCTCTGTGTGACAGCGCTGGATGTGAAAACATCTGTTGTTGTTTCTTGTGTAGGCAATACTTTGTTCACCCTGGTTACAGTGTCTCTTCAAAACTTAAAAAAGTAACATGTACCAGGTACGCCTTACTAAAAAACTATCCTCACCTGCACAAGCGAGTGGTGATGGATGTTGGAGCTGGGACAGGAATACTGAGCATCTTTGCTGTCCAGGCTGGAGCAAGAAAAGGTGAGGAGCAGTTTGTTTGTATCACTGGCGAGAGCTGCCACAAGTATCATTTCTGTCGCCACAAAAGTGTGCTTGTCGCGACAAAACTTTTGTTGTTGTTGCGACAAACATATTTTTGTTGCGACAAAAGTTTTGTCGCGACAAACACGTGTTTGTTGTGACAAAACACGTCTTTTGTCGCAACAAAAGTATGCTTGTCGCGACAAAACGTATTTTGTAGCGACAAACATAATTTGGTCACGACAAGCATACTTTTGTCACGACAAAAGACGTGTTTTGTCGTGACAAACACGTGTTTGTCGGATATATTTCCAAAGACAAGAACCGACGAATTTCAAAGGAACCAGAGGGCCATTCACAGACACCAGCTAAATGCTATAAATATTCACAGACATCAGCTAAATACTATAAATATTCGGAGACATCAGCTAAATGCTCATGGTTCAGGAGAATGATATTCTACATTACTTGCTCATTTTGTTGACAAGAATGATATTCTATTGACCATATGTTTTGTTCATGTCACATCATTCTTGGAACAGTTCCAGATATGTTAACACTGGATGCTCTGATGTGATACCAGTTACACTTAATAAAATCATTGTACTGTTTGGTCATCACAACTATTTTAATCAGATTTGATTATATTGCAAATTTTGTGTATCTTTATTTATAAATGTAAAATTAACAAGACCGCAAATACCACAATTGCATTAGCTCAACTTTGAGGTGTATAAATATAATGCAAAACTTAATGTCACATGACAGCTCAGGAGCTGTGTGAAAGTCGAGGTAGCCGTCCTGGACTCCCGTCCCTAATAAGCCTAGTTTCTGTAGACGTAAAGCGACACTTCAACAATCACATGACAAGATTGTAACTGGATGGTGTTTTTACCAGAAGCTGACAGTAAGTAAGTTGGTGTTTTACGCCCAGTCAACCGGTACGGTTATATCAGGGCGAAGAAGCTGACAGACTATATGTTACAGATGGTAATAATAATAATAAAGAGGATTTCTAGAGTGCCCATCTACTGCACAAGGTGGGAGCACAGGGTGCTTTACAGTAATACTAACAACGTACACACACACACACACACACACACACACACATTCTTGTGTGACTTGCGTAAATGTAAGGTCACACAATGTACAACACACATACACACACTTATACACTATTTGCATGCACATACTATGTAAGCACATTTTTTGCCATGATCATCATTGATCTGTTTGTTGGGCTGTTTATTTGCTGAAGTTTCAGTTTGAATTTCTCTGTTTTCATTTTCTTTTTTCCTGCAATATAGATGATTTTTGTTATGTTTACGATCTCTCTGTGCTTATGTTTAGAGTTGTAGCCGCTATTATAATATTGCTGTACAGTGCATAAACACTGGAATAAAACATATCTAAAAAATAAAAAAATAAAAAGAGAGAAGAAAAGTGTAAATTACTGTTAACTGCAGTCTTGCATATCTTGTAAGTGTGCCCTCAGGTTCCAGCAGATTCTTACGATTACACAGATTATTATTTTTAACGTAAGGCAAAACAAAAAAGTAAAAGAAAAACCAAACAGCTTAACAGTTGTCCTCTTGTTTTTCAGTTGGAATGTGTGTGTGTGTGTGTGTGGTGTGTGTGTGTGTGTGTGTGTGTGTGTGTGTGTGTGAGTAAGTGTGTGTTATTTTAACCCCTTTACTGCCATGATGTCACTTGAAAATGACCGTTAAAAGTCTGAAATTCGTTACCTTTTTCGCACTGGCATGTGAAAGGATTTTTCATTGAAACACATACCACTGAAAGTAGATGTGTTATAGGACCAGAAAATATATTGTTCTTCAGGCACCACCGTGCATCTTTCAGCCCTGAAATTTTACATGCTGGGGCAGTGAAGGGGTTAAATCACAGTGTAACGAAAAGAACTGTCATAGCTTCAGTCTTTATTGTAGTAGCAAACCAGCAATAAATCTTTGACAAACATCCCTCTGGCATTCACTTGCAATACCCACTGCATAAATACCATAAAATCCACACAAGTGGCACAGAGACTGTACCAAAAAACAACATATTGATGCAAAATGAACCATGAAAACCACACAGGACTTGTGACAGGAAATACAGGCTGTATCACAGTCCACATAGACAAGTAGACAGTACCGACACTCCCTCAAGACCCACAATAGTGCAGTGTACTGCTAAATCCACATAGTTATGTGACACAGGATGTGCCATAGTCCACATGGACAAACAACACACAGTACCAACTGTCCCCCCCAAAAAACACATTAGAGTGTACTGCTAAATCCACATAATTATGTGACACAGGATGTACCATAGTGCACATGGACAAATAACACACAGTACCAACTGTCACCCCCCAAAACACATTAGTGTACTGCTAAATCGACATATACGTGACACAGGCTGTACCATAGTCCACATGGACAAATAACACACAATACAAACTGTCACCACCACCACCACCACCCCAAAAGAAACCCACACGTTACAGTGTACTGCTAAATCCAAACAGGTGACAGGGTGCATTTAATAGTCAAATTACTGCAATAGTACATTTATCATGTTTTACATATTTTATTTCATTTAACCTGAAAACAACGCTGTAAACATTGTTTTAGTTATTCTGCTTTTATTTGTCTGTGATTAGACACTGATTGATTTTAATATGGATATGGATGTGCGGGTGTAATGTGTGTGTGTGTGTATGTGCGTGAAATTGTGAGAAATGCATTATTTGCAGATTGTGCCAATGTCTATATATATTCTAAATGCTATGTTTTAAAATGAATTTTAAATATGTATGCATTCAAATATGTATAGAGAGAACTTATCTTTTTAAATTGTTGTTTTAGGCTAATTTAAGTAACATCTTGATGTGAATTTTATTACATTTGTTGATCTGTACAGTGCTAAGAGTTCATATAATTGTTGTGGAGGTGCTTAATAAAATAAATTATTATTATTATTAATCTAAAGTGATCAACAAACAAATAAACATACTCTGCACAGACAAACTTGTCAAGACATCAGATGCCTGTGTGCATGATCACTGACTTGTTGATCACAGACACCAGCGGCCATTGTATACATAGCTGCCTCTATGATTACATAAACCGCAAATAGCACAAAAAACAACAACACCAAAACTATCATTGGCGGGAACTGCCACAAGTATCATTTTTGTTGCGACAAAAGTTTTGTCACGACAAACACGTTTTGTCGCAACAAATATTTGTCACAACAAACATAATTTTGTAGTGACAAAAGTTTAGTTGCAACAAGTTGCAAAACACATCTTTTGTAGTGACAAAAGTACGCTTGTCACGACAAATTTTGTCGCAACAAAAATATTTTATTTTCGCAAGCATACTTTTGTCATGACAAAAGATTTGACAGGCTGGGGCGGTGAAGAGGTTAACATGAGACCACATAACACAATTAAAGGAAAACCCACACAGATACCTGCTTTTTGTGCCTCTCAGTTTTGGCCACTATGTCAGTTGCTTACAGCAAAGATAGTACAGATCATGATCACATTTTATAAGTTGTCCTTTCTCGTACCAAACGTGACCTTGCCATTAATGCGAGCTGCTGTCTACGTGTGTGATATGTTGTTACCAATGGAAGTATAGAGGCAAGAATTTAGACATTTACAAACACTGAAACACTTGTGGAATATGAAAAACACAGCAGACAAGTTTTTTTTAAATAAAAAAATATGGGGACTCTAAATCTCTCACAGTTTTCATTGTTGTTTCTTAACCTGTATCCACTCCAGCTGTCAAATCACGGCAGTATCCGTTTATAATTCTGCCAAAACCATCCACTGCACTACATGTACTATCAAACCAGTGCAGTATGTTTTCTTGCAATTCATTCCAAATGATAGCTGCTGCTTTGCTATCAGACCACTGCAGTATGTTTTCATGATTCAGGACAAACCACAAGTATTTGGGCTGTTGTTATCAAACGATAATGATGAAGTGATGCTTAATGTCTTCAGATGTCAGTTGTGACCAATGCCGAAGCATGGTTCAATAATTCTTTATATCCACGGAAACCAGAAGGCTCGTTAGGACGGACAGCTCAGGACGGCCACCTCGACTCTCACACAGCTCCTGAACTATGTTGTTATCAAACCAATGTAATAAGTTTTTATAGTCCAGTCCAAACCATGGTTTTGGCTGTTCTGTTGTTATGAAATCAGTGCAAGGCATTTTGATACATGTATTTCTGTCAAAATTGGTCAGTAAAACCAATTTTCCACACCGTTTCTGGCAGTGTAATTCATACATGTATTATAATTAAACACACACACACACAAAACAACAATATGAAGAATAATCTGGAGAAAAAAAAATTGCTTTTGTTTTACTTCCTCATTTCAGTTCATACAGCAAAATCAGACACAAAAAGCAAGTGAGAGATTCCACACACAAAATAAGTAGAGTACATTTCTGTACACCCTCCAATGTTCCAAACATATACAAGTCAAGGCAGAAATCATTTCTTTCTCTCTGACAATAACACAGTCAATTTATTTAAAGCAGAAAGAACATTGTGCTTACAAACAATACATAGGATTTGCAACTTACCTCGATTGAATAAAAAATGTTTTTATCATTAATGATTATCATGCCATCAAATGCCCATGTAAACTACAAACACATTCATATGTCCATGTACACAAAAATATATAGTTACCTGTATTCAGCAATCACACAAAGGATATTCCACAATGGATTTCAAGTACAGCATGAGTTATGCTTTGGATGTATAAAAATTAGAAAAGGTCTTAAGATCAAGCATGCTGGCATGATATTAAGCATGACGTGAAACCCTCTACTTAACGAAACACAATGGGGGGAAAAGAAAAAGTTAATCTTTACGCCTTAGCCTTACATATTTATAACATCTTTGATTTGTGTTTGAGCATTTATTTATTTTTTATGTATAAAGTGTGGTAGTTATTTATTAGTAGAACTCGTGTACTTGTTCATAAGGAATGTTGTGTGCGAATGTAACTTCGCTTTCTAGCCCCCAGGGACCAAAAGCTCAATAAAACCTTGAAAACCTTTAACCTTGCTTTCGTTTTCACTCATAAACAAGACCAAATGCTCAAATACACATTCTGAACATGGAACTACAAAACTTTCTGTTTTACCTTTGAACTCTCCTGTTGACCTTGGAAACTGATGAAGGTCACAAAAGCTAATGTGAACAGATACTAAACCTTAGTCAAGATTGTCGTCATGCAAAGTTTGTATGATCTTCAAAGAGTGTCTCAAAAATGGCAATGTTAAGTCACTTGAACATACTTGGATCATCACATACTCACTGGATGGGACACTGACTCTCTTTTCCTTTGGTTATATGCAGATACAGTGACCATCAAAAAACGGACTTTACTCTGAACAGAATGGCAAAATACAGCAACTTTAAAACTTTTCATAAAACTACACATTTCACTGTGACATTTCCAACATTGCTGTGACCTTGAATACAGGTCAAGGTTACCAAACGGAATGTAAGAAAAGAGGAAGGGTGGTATATGTACATGACATGAAATGTGTACTGTATGCCTGTGAACATTCTTTTGTTTTGGGGGAATAAAAAATAAATTAAAAAAACATACCAAAAGACAAAAAGAGAAACCAGAGCAAACAAAGCACTAAGTGTATTGCACAGAAAGCAATTATTCTGCTGTGAAACACTTGTATGTTTTGGTCAGTCTTTTATATACGGTAATACCCCTACTCAGTTTTCTGACAGCTGACAGCTCTTCAGTAACACACACACACACACACACAGCAACGCAAACAACGCACATACACATGCATGAAAGTGGATCAGGTCTCAAATTCACATAACATAAACATACGCCATCAACTTAAAAAAACACTTTCTCTTGCATATATATTTAGTCAATCACACCACCAGTAACACTCAGTGTTTAGCCAATCACACCACCAGTAACACTCGGTGTTTAGCCAATCACACCACCAGTAACACACGGTGTTTAGTCAATCACACCACCAGTAACACTCAGTGTTTAGCCAATCACACCACCAGTAACACTCAGTGTTTAGCCAATCACACAACCAGTAACACTCAGTGTTTAGCCAATCACACCACCAGTAACACTCAGTGTTTAGCCAATCACACCACCAGTAACACTCAGTCTATGTACTATCATTCAAATCATAACAATTTTTGGTATCACCTTTGTCATCACAAAGAAGTTTGTTCACATGCGGACACCTTAACATTGCAATCAAAGCAGTGAAACAGTCCAGTTTACAAAGCCATCAAAATCAAAACAAACGATACGGATGACAAAAAGCTGATGATAATATTAAATAAGTCACAGTAGCATAACAACACAAAAACATTAGAATATGAAGAAGAAAAAAGTTGATCAAAAGGTCAAAGGACAAGTAGAGTGGAAAATCAGTGGTAAGTATCAATCACCTCTTTTTCACATTTTGTTTCAGACTAAAACAACAACAGCAGCAACAACAAAAACAGCAACAAAAAACAACAAATAAGGCCCCTACAAGCTTTTAAAGCCAAAATACACAAACTTTCCTACAACTTTCAAGACCACCTTTAAAATTCACAGACCAACCTGGATGCCTAAGTACCTGCCATTTCATTATTATGATACACACACAATAATAAAACAGCCAAAGTATTAAGCTATCTTATTCTTAGCTAGTTACTCTCAATGTGTCGTCTTAAATCACTAACTTAATGTTAGTTTCTCAGGAGAAAGATTTTGTTTTTTTTAAAGACCTCAGTTCATTTTTAATTTTTCTCAGACTTTCAAATTCAAGGCTTTAGTTACAATTGGCATACCAATTCCCCCAGACTTTAAAGACCAGACACACCCTGGAAAAGATATGAAACAAACCGATTATTTTGATTTTCTGATAGTACCGGTCCCTGTTTGTGGTCCAAAATTGATTTTTTCCTCATTAAACGGCAAGAGAAGTTCAAAACACAAGAATGTTTCAAAAGAAAACCCGTATTTTAATTAGACAAAACAATCACCAATATTCAATGAACACATATTTTTCAAGCAACAGACAGTTAAAACACTGACAAATGATGTCACTCAGCAGGAATTAAAGCTGACCTACAAAGCTTATGGTTTTGGGGAAGAATGGAGAGGGGTGTTTTTTTGGGGGGGGGAGAAAATGGTAAGACCATTTCCATTATGTTTTGACCATGTTTGAAACACAACACCAACATTCTTTCCTCCCAGAAAAGCAGAGCCAGTGTCTAATTCTGGAAGTAAACTGATCGATAAAAAGCCCCCAAAATGATACAAAAAACAAAAAAAATAACAACAAATCCAAAATTAAGTGAATCCCACTAGTATGGTACCTATATAAACTGCAGTCAATAATTTTCTATATCCAACTGCAAATCAAGCACTGAAGAAGAACTCTGTAAAATGTGAAAGTACAAAAGGAAAGGAAAGAAACAGAAATGGGTCTTGGGGGATGGTGGTGGAGGGAGGGTCTCGAGTCTTGGTGTTACAACACAATGCTCTTTGCAACAGGCAGGAGAGAACTGAAAGCAGTGTAGAAGCACTGAGAACAAGCAGGTGAACAAAGTGTCACAAGTGTCTGGCACGTAAGAGAGCCCAGAGAGAGAAGACATGCACCCACAATCACACATAACGGCAGGCAAACAGAAAAAAACAAGTGGTTGCAACTGTCCAGTTCTTGTGGAGGGAGACATGAGAAGATAGCCAAAACTATCTGGACCCATTCAAGATGAAGTACAGGTGATGCTAAATGTCACTGTCCATGGAGAAACCAGAGGTTTAAACCGGTTCTGTTGGTCACAATGTTGATCAAAACTATGCACAACCACTGAGCAACTGGAGCCTACTGTGTTTACTTCCTTCTCACACATGCTGCATTATTTTCACAACACAGTTTCAATAAAGGTGTGCACTACCTTCAGAATTTTATTTCATACAATGAGCAACCAAGTGCAATACACTGTGACACAAGTTCTTGATGAAGCACTTGCTGAAGAAGACAGCTATCAATGATGGCCCAGAATTAGAGGCTCTAACAGTAAAAACCTGTTGGAAACCAGTGAGAATGTCGGTTGTGTACTTTAGGAGACATTCAGCTTTTCACTGGAGCACCTATTCATCTGAGCTGAACGGCCCAAACCACCAAGGATGGGCAGGCTGCCTGGGCTGCACAGGCCTCAGCGTTGAATTCTTCTTCTCCGTTGGCGACCAACTTCTTTATACAGAAGTAGAAACTCACAATGAGGACACAAGGGGATGTGCTAGGAGAATAAAAAAATAAAAATAAAAAAAATAGGAAAGGACATAAATTGACTTAATCCCAAGAGCTTGCTCCTGCCGGTAAAGTGAAGGAGAAAAATCCCTGCAATATTCTTTTCAGCTCTCACCGTCTCAGATGAGGCCAGTCCGGTGGCGGAAGTGCTCCCCAGGGCAGGGCCCTGACCAGTACAGCCCTTGCACCTCATCAAACCTACTCTGAATATTGCACGGAAAACCAAAGTGAGAAAAAAAGAAGACAAAAAATACAATAGGAGGAGATTATCACTGTTGGTGTTTTAATTAGAGGTAGCTCTGAATTCTGGATTCAAAGACCATCTACATTTAAACAACACATGTAATTCCATAGCGCACCACTTATTCAAACACCTGCATTTTCACACCTCTTGATTTACTCACACTATATTTATAGTTAACATCCCGCATTAATTAAACAACCGCAATTCAGCAACACACTGCTTAACCCAAAAATGCATGCATCTGAACCAGAGACTTATTTGCAACAAACACCCCAGTCTCAGAAACTATGGCGTTGCAAATATGAGATCTGTTTTCAGACCCTCTTTCAAGGAAGTTTCTTCAGAAAGGCCTTGTTCTTTCGGGATTTATTTTGAACACCAGCAGCACACCATTTATTCAAACACCATCTGCATTTGAGACACACCTCTTACTTTCATCAACACCTGCATCTTGGCAGAGGCCACATCTGTATTTTGGCAGCGGAAGTGCCACAGTTAACAAGAGTTCTGCCTTTCAAGATCATCTTTATTTTGATGGCACCCTTTCAAGGAGGACCTACATTTATATAAAATTTAAACAATTCTAATGTTTTCATGCTTTCAATACCACCTTTTCAATAACACCAGGAGCATGTAAAAGATGCACTCATTTTGCCAAAAGTGCAGGTGGCTGATTACAGCTAAACACGCATTCACCTTACATATGTGGCTTTGCATGAAATGACATGGTGCATGGTTGTATGGTGTACACAGAACATGCCAAGACAGCAGCAGTTTCATGTGGCACCAGCCATGCCAGCGCTGTAAGTACACCACTTCAGTGGATATTAAAAAATACAATCTATAATAAGCTAGCCATTCATGTAGAATCACATGCGAGTGCAGTGAGTCTGCTTGAGTGAAGAAAGGCGATCAACAACCTTGAACCACAGCTCTTATTTTCAGCATCAACCTGTATTGAGGCAACAGGTATGCTGATAATAAAAAAAGAGTTAGGCCTTTCAAAAAACCCTCTCCTACTTCAAGGGCACCTTTGCAAGAAGAGCCTGTTTCCTGTGTGTTTTTTCCTCCATGTTTTCGTTACTGTCAATACCCGCTGTAGCCAGAACCACACCTCTCATTTTTAGCAACAACCTACGTCTCAGCAACAGGTGTCCTGCAAACTACGTGAGTGCTGTGTTTCAAGACTCCCTCTGTTTCAAGGCTGCCCTTCTTTTTCACGGGCAGCCCTCTTTTTCCAGGGCACCTTTCTACTTCATGGGCACCTTTTCCATGAGGGCCACCTTCTCCTCGCTGCCCTTCAGCTCTTTCTCCATGGCATCCAGCTTAGCCTGCTGCACCACTGCCTCCTGGTGCTGGACTTTCATCTCACGGCGCTTGACCTCCGTGTAGCCGCACGAGCCCAGCAGAACGACAGCGTTGGACAGCCACCAAAGCCCTGACTTCACCTCAGCGAAGTAGATGCAAGCGATGACTGTTTGCGCACAGGCTTTGGCTGTTCCTGAGATGTTGTGTGTCAGCGGGGATGTTATCTGCAATGGTGGATGCTGAGATGAACAATGCGGTCGACAAGGTGTGTGTTGTGTGTGTGTGTGTGTGTGTGTATGCATGAGTGTGTGTACATACATGAGTGTTTGTTTTTTCTACTTCTGAATTTTTCTCTTCTCGTTTTGCTTTGTTTTTTTGCAAGTCTTTGCCAATTATAAAACTGCAGGATTCATGCAAAGATTTTACTTGAAAATTCCACTTTTAATTTAAAGATCACTTTTTCGTACCAAGTTACTGCACAGTTACATGCACAGTTTGAACTTTTACACCACCTGGTCCAGAAGTGGTTTGAAAAAATATAGTTTTTTTCGTTTATCATGATCATCTGCCTCCCACTCCCTGTTCTGATTATTGTTTTGTTTGTTTATTATGATCATTATTTTCCCCCCAAATTCCCCTTTTGCAGTTTATCTGTTGACCAGATAATTATTTCAGCAACAACCTACGTCTCAGCAACAGGTGTCATAATTATTTCTAAACTGTTTTTCACAGCCCTGCCCATCCCCTCATCCGACGCTGGGTGTGCGTGTGTGTGGTTAGTGTTATTGTAAAGCGCCTTGTGCTGCCACCTTGTGTGGTAGATGAGCGCTCTAGAAATCCTCTTTATTATTATTATTATTATCATGAACTTCCCAAAGTTTCCAAGACCATGGCCAAAAATGCCATTTCCCCCCAACTTTCCAGGCCAGCAAAAAGGCATGTCAGTTTTCCCCAAATAGATGATTTCTGGAAATAACAGGCAAAGATAATTTGACAGTGTTTTCTTACTCTGGGAGAGTGAAGTCCCCTGAATGGAGGCGGCAGCTGAGAAGAGCCGATCTGTGACAATTTTAGATCTTCAGGCATGGACCTATTATAATTTATACTAGACTACCAGCTGGGGGAACCTTCTACCCGATCTGCATGTTCCCCACGAACAGTGAGCGCTTGATAAAAGCGCGACTACTCTGCGCTACACCCGCAGGCATGGACCTGTATATACAGGCCATGCCTGTAGGCACTTACCGAGTGCAGTCCCCTGGGTTTCCGAAGATCGTCTATTTCCCACATGTTTACCGACCATATGAACCCAGACCAGAAGTGACACCAAAGACTGTCTCACCTGAATTTGCAAGCCTGTCACATAACCGATGGCGAAACCAAAGATGCCGCTGACAATCATCATGTTCCAGAAGGACACGTTGTTCAGTTTGGGGAAGCCAATGACCTCTGACACCTCCCCAAAGATTACCATGAGTGGAATAAAGAGGATGCAGGCATTGATGTTGTTGTAGAGAGTCAGGCGCCACACATTGTTGTCCAGCAGTGGCAGAACTTTCTTGGTGAAGATGGCGTTCAGGGCAACGCTGGCGCTGGCCAAAACCCCAAACACCACGCCCAGCAGAGACAGTGACCCTGGGACCAATGCAGCAATGTCGTCAAGAAATTCTTTATTCTTTCAAAGGAAAATTGGGTGCCACACATAAAGAACAAAGACATAGACAGAGAATGTGTGTATGTGTGTGAGAGAGAGAGAGAGAGAGAGAGAGAGAGAGAGAGAGAGAGAGAGAGAGAGAGAGAGAGGGCCCAAGAGACACTGTGAATCACTTACCAGATACTCCCTCCTGATCAACTCCAAGGAAGAAGCCAGCAATGATGACACCGCAGCAAATGATGGCTTTGAGTGAGGTTGACTGCCCCAGCAAGAGGTACGTGAACAGCTGCAAACACACACACACACACACAGAGTATTGTCTTGTCTCCTCTTTGTCTTGCCAATCTTAACTAGCAGTTGACTGAACTCACTAAGCTGAGCTAACCGCACTGTAATTATGGTAATGGTAACCAAATGAAGATATTTTAACGAGCAGTTGACTGAGCTCACTAAGCTGAGCTAGCTGCACTGTAATTATGGTAATGGTAACCAAATGAATATATTTTAACTAGCAGTTGACTGTCTGAACTCACTAAGCTGAGCTAACTGCACTGTAATTACGTAATGGTAACCAAATGAATATTTTATGGCAATGGTTAAACAATTACAGCAATGCTAACCAAACGAAATTTCCAAGACAATGTTTAAACCATTATGGCAATCGTAATTAACAAACTGGCAAATGCTCAAAAAATGAAAATGGTTTGCACTTCAAATTGGAAATGATAAGTGGGTCCACATACCACATTGAATACAGTCGTCAGAGATCGCCCCACGTAGTAAAACGCCACGCCCACAAACTTGAGACAAAGGTTGTTGAAGGTGATCATGCACACAAATATGATGGACAGGGGCAGTGTCTGAAACAAACAGCACATTCAAACATCACCCTTCAGCCAATCACTGGGGTTCAATTCTGTGACTAAAGGCATGCAGCTATGAAACACCACTGATTAACTGATTGTAAAAACTAAAATTACAAAAACAATCAACCACACGTAAGAAAATGTTAACATCTGATACATCCATCAACTTAGTAATAGTAGCAAACCAATGTGGAACAACTTTAATAAGCAAATACAACTGAAAACAAGATGTTGAACTTGAAGAGCAAATGTTCATTCATCGTTGTGAATTTTTTTGTTTTCTTATAACACTCCTGGTCACCAGAACAGAAGTCAACATGCAAATCTTTTAAAATGAGGTTATTATTTAAGGCTGAATTTTAATCTCTTTTTTAAATGAAGGACACCCAAGAAAATGCCAACAGGGCATGAAATGTGACAATTATCTCCCTTAGAAGCTTAATAAATCAATAAATGCAATAATCATTTAAAAGTTGAATAACTTAATAAATGCAATAATTATTTAGAGTATTATATTTGTCATTCAAAGTTTTTAACCCAGCTGGACTTAGGATGAGAAAACTAATCCAAAGCCACTGCAGCTGATGATAACTTAGCTAAATCAGTAAATGACCAAACAGCACAGATCTATTGGGCAGTTCTTGTGGGGTTGTTAACTCCCTTGACTTTTGCCCGGCATCGCTTAAGTCCCTTGGCTGCTTTTACTTCCGGTGTGCACTTTCTTCACAATGGAAGGCGGTGACAGTGAATCTGCGAATTTTACACTGCCAAGTTTAAAGACATTTATGGAGGCCCGTAGTCAGAATGTGTCTGGCAACAAGCAATAACTTGTTGCTCGTGCTATAGGATACACCCCAAAAATGACACAGACACATTTTTTCCACCCTACATCCCCGGTAATTTTTGCAACTGCAACAGTTGTGGCATCTTTATTGCTTTGCAATTCTAGGTTCAAATGTCATCTGACATCCGAGGACATTAAGAACCAAGTAGTAGTCCTAGGTTCAACAACGTGAAGCAACATCTACTCAGAAATCGGCCCAGAAGTGATGCTGCGACCTCTCACAACTTCTTGCGCGAAAGATTACAAAGGGCATTTACTCATGCAAACCAGCTTCACTGAACTGCCTAATATTGTACAGTACACGCTTAACAGAATAACACACACACACACACACACACATCACATGCAAGCATACACATGTGTACACAACCTAATTACTTACAGCTCTACACAGTCGCAGATCCAGTTTAGCTGAAGGAAAGGAGACGAGATCTGGCATGAACTGGCTGAGAAGACTCAGAAGAACACACATCAACACTGTGATCACACACTGGAACCATGTCACAAACAGTGGTGCGTTCAGCTGAAACACATCAACAATAACAATCTTCATCACGATTACACACTAAAACCATGTTACATTCTTGCAAACAGGGGTGCATTCAACTGAAATATATCAGCAGCAATACTCAGAATGTATTTCTTTAATTAGTCACAATTTTTGTCTTAATGTTGAACTGCTAGTATATTTGAATTTAATCAAAATTAATTAAGTTAGTCCGTGTATGCTTTAAATTATTACAGTAATATGATTTTTATTTAAAACAAATTTTTAAAATCAGTTGGTCATAATCTGTCATGTCAGATGCAACTTTTTTTTTTTTTAAACTAGTCACTAGATACTGTTTTTTGTTTCTTTAATGCATGTATTTCTTAGCTATGTATTGAGCCCGATATGTAAAGCTGTACTGTGCTTGGAGCTCGTTTTTGCAGAACTGGGACAGGCGCATTAAAAACAGATTTTTTTAAAATTATTATTATTATTAATTACATAATTTTTACAATGCATATATTATCAAATTTTGATGGAGTGATTTTATCATTTACTTGAGTCTGATCATTTTATAAATATTTACCACTGAAGCTGTACTTGTTAATCACAAATCACTACACTTGTTAATGTTATTATGTTAATCACAAATCAATCTATCAGTCAGAAAGTTTCTTACCTTTAAATCCTCACTGCTGAGTAAGTACTTGTTGACAAACACCATGGAGATTGAGATAAACCTGAAACAGACAGCATTGCAAAGTTTAAGTAAAACTACTAAAATAAAGATAAGGACTTGTTCAGTTGTAAACAAATGTTCTTCCACAGAAAACTTGGGCGGCATGATGATGAATAACTGTGTATTTTGTAGAGCTTAAATTAAAAAGTTAAATGCACAAAATCATAATTCATATACCTGATTGTCATGACTAACCCTTGAGAAAGGCTACTCATTTTCAAACATATTATATGAGATAATCCTAAGATAATAATTATCTTAATTCAGTAAACATTCATTCACCTGATCTAGAATATTATAACATTCATTCACCTGATCTAGAATATCATCTGTGAAGAATGAGCAGTGGACACTGGGAAGTGTACTCTGTGTGTGTGTGGGGGGGGGGGTGGGGGTGTAAGAATAAGACTAAGACTGTAACTTACACTAAGTTACAGTGTAAGAGTAAACTAAATAGCTGTGATTTTGCACTAGCTCTTGCTTTCACCCTTCACCATGACACACCCTTCCATGCAAAAGCAACCAACTCCAAAGTCCAAGCCTGGATTTTGGTGGAACTAAAGTCTAAAGGCTAGTTAGTATACACACAGGTCTGGGGAAAGTGCCAACCTGCCCAATGACATTTCTAACTTGGATTGGAAAAAAGTTAATGTGTAGGCTGTTACCAATACCATGCATACATATTAATATAATAATACATACTAGTTTCTAAACTTGGACAAAATGACTTCTCCTTAATCACCACTGGCAGTGACAACTGTCAACAGTTTTCTTCTTCTTTTTTCTTCTTCCAAGTTCCATCATAGCTGACCAACTTCAACACATGACTGCAATTGAAGATTACTTTCAGATTTTGTGGGCTATTTATAATTATATTTTAGTGCAGTGCAAAGATGAAGAGTATATATTATATATATATATATATATATATATATATATATATAAAATTAATATTATAAATTATAATACAAAATTTACAAAGTCAGCTGGGATAAAATGTTGAATGTGTGTGTGTGTGTGGGGGGGGGGGGGGGGGGCAGAGAGAGGGTAGGCAAAGGCGAAGGCGAGATCAGTCATCAGATGCCTGGGGAGGGCACCAACGCGAACCTTGAAGGTCTCCAGGTTGGGTGCAATGCCAGTGACAGCATTCTCAGGAAGGGCACTCCAGTCAGCAATGGTCTGGGTGTAGAAGGAGAATTTCTGTAGTTCACTAGTTGGTTCTGGAGGTTGGGATATGGAAAGTGTTGCAGTGCTGACAATGGGTGTTTCATGGTAGGAGTAAAATAGGGTGATAGTGGGCAGTGGAGTAAGCCAGCCAGGTTAACTAATTAATTTATTGACTGTTGTCGTTAATTTTTATAATTGCTTTTAATATATTAGGACAGTAATTTTTAAGAGGGGGACCTTGTGAAGAGGCAATTTTTATGTGCTATATGCACAGCTTGATGCCAGGTGGATTTCTCATGTATTTATTTATTAATGACTGTTTACCTGGATGTTTGTTTGCTGTTGTTGTAATTTAATGATGTTTTAAAACTTTTATCAATTTATGATTGGCATAAATGTGTGATGACTCATGAGTGTACTTGGCACGACAAAACATTCCCAGTCACCAGTGCAATTGTGTTGACACTTGGCAATAAAGTTCTACTGTATTGTATCATTTCACAGAGCCTCTGCTAGACCAGCATATGCTGGTTTTTACCAGTAAATGTTTCCCCAGTACCAGTAAAAAATATAGTTGCCGGTACCAAGTACCGGGTGAAACTGAGCGTTTTGTGTCTCTTGCTAGAGATCATACTCTGTACCTTGGGTCCTGATGCAAGTGGAAACTCCTGCTAAACAAGATCACTTCCGGTGATGTTCAGCAAGCAAAAAAGTGAACACAAAAACTTTCACTGCCATTGGCAACAAAACTGAGTTTGATTACAGTCTGTAAAGGGTGAGTCGTCAGGATACGATCAATTGTTTTCCCCGCATCAGCACTGAAGAATGTGCACGTCGTTATTCGAAAACTAGATTTAGATCAAATGTCAGTGGCGCCTACATATGCTGAAAAACATTGATAAAACTAACTTCTTCAACGGAAAGAATTTCTGGTTGACTGAGGGTTGGTACTGGAATATTTCTTTGTTGCCTGTACCACGTACCGATAGTCTCAACAGTCTAGTGGAGGCTCTGGTTTCACTTTCACTGTTTCACTTTCAGACATCTATACATGTCAATGTGGACCAGTTTGTGGGTGATCTTGTTAATCATGGACAGTCTAGCAGATTTTCTTCTGGATTGAAGACCAGGCCATCTGAGTCTGGTTCGCATAGATTTCACTGACACTTGATGTCCCAGAACAGAATCTTGCTGCATGCCTCTGACTCCATCCTAATGATGTCCTTTTTTTGTGTAGGGCTGGTGAACTTGGAGTTGGAACTCGACTGATGGTCTGATATCGGAGCGATAAGTGCCTTGTAGTTGTATTATAGACCTGTGCATTCCTTGATGGAAATGGAACAGACCTTCAAATTTATTTTAAGGAATGCAAGAGTTTTAACTTTATAATTTTATTTGCCTTGCTGCACAAGATGTTGTTTATCAATATCACTTGATGTGTGGTTCTCATATATATCCACTCCAGTCAAAAGTGATGGTCACTCCAAGTCCAAGATACTTCACGGTTATCGTCAGTGCTGTAATATATGGTCATGGAGGGTGTAGTCATAGCATACTCATACTTGTCACAGTGACTTCTGTTGGTTTGTATCATCTCCTTTTTAATAAACTAACAGGGTTATTTTAAAACAAAATCTTTCACTTCAGGTTATTGTTTTGATCTGATCTACCTGTTGGAGAAAACTTGTTTTAAGAGGGCTAGGTGTAGTTCCCCTAAGTTAAACCTTCCTGGACTTTTCAAGGCCTGGAACTGATTATGTTAATTGTTAATCTTATATTTTATGGCTGTCCCTGGTTCCAGGACTTGCACAAACTCTCTTTTGGGAAAGGGTTTGCAAAACTAAAGTAAAATTATGCACGTAAAATGACCCCCATAATATAGTAAGTAATAACATTACTTTAAAAAAAATTGGTGACATACACAGTGATATAGGCAACCGGAAAACAGACTAAAGAGTAAAACATTAGCTAGCATAAAATTTCTTTTTCTAATTCTAGTTCGACAGTTCTGGTGGGAAGCGGCGACATTGTTCTGTTGCACACCAAGCACAATTATTCCAATCGTAAACAAAAAAGTGCAAAAATGATTTCACGCATGACATGCACAATACGAAGGGAAATAGTGTGCCGGGACCCAGTCCATTTCAGGTACATGTATGTACATCGATACGTGTACACATTAGATCATTCTCCATCTACTGATCTAGATCCAGTGCATTTCTTATTAGTTCTTGAATAAGTTTGTAGTCGTAGATTTGCTAGCTATACCCGGCTGCTTGTAATACTTACCAGTATGCAGCCACTACAAGGAAGATTTTGAAATATTTAGCAAATAAGGACTCCATCTTGACACGTTTTTCCTTTGCACTGTAGGGGTAAGAATAAGACGGCATGCCCCAGTGAACAGCGAAGTTGATCGCCCGGCAATCCACCAACCGCAAGCGTCCAAGACAAACGTCGCCACGTTTGTTTGGGGGAGCGAGTGTACAATTACGACATTTAAAACAGCGCTTTTTGTTTGCTTGCTGTGTACTAAACTATCACGCTGTCGCCAGTTAAAATTCAACACCTATAAAACTAGTTGTTTCTTCGAGAAGAAAGGGGTGGGGGGAAAAAAGAGATACAGCCGGTATCTTATTACGACTTGCCGTAATTTAATGGGGGAGTAGTTATTACTCATCGAAAATGTTATTTTTATTTGGTCCTGCATCCGCCTCTTTCCAACAATCTAGGCACGGGAATTTCCGACCGTGTCCTTGTATTTTACCTGAAATTATTTTTAAATAGGGCACACTGTTCAAAATATTCTAAAATGTGCCTAATGTTGAGGTACGTATTTCTCCGCATTTCCGGTGGAAACATTTACACGTGTACGCAGGTGCTTCCGCTTTCATTTTCACGTCTGTTTTAATAGGCAGGCAAGAAAGGATGTAAGCTGTTCTGGTGCTCCAAGAGAGGTATCAATCAGCGAAGCTCGCATAAGAGTTTACAGTCATTCTCCAAATATGGCAGTGAGTGTTACAGTGTTTTGATCTTATGTTGTTTCGTACACATGTGCAAGCTGTACGTGTCATCTGCCATCGAAGTTGGAACTAGAACTAGAACAGTAGAACGACTATTAACTAAATATAAATAGTGTTCTCGAAAGCATGTCCGACAGACATATCTGCTTTACAGCTACATAAACTAGAGTTTTCCTTCCATTCCAAGTATCGCTGAGGTTGAGTGAATAGTGATGATATTCATAGCATCAACTTCATCTTTTCCTCAAATGACAGCCAGCTTCTTTGGTTAAACTGAGACGGTTATGCTGCTCTTGGTGATCTACCTTTAAGCAAAGACAGCAAGCTATCTTACTATCTTTGCTTCAAGTGCAACTGTTCCTGACAATCTGCTCAGTCACCATTAAACAGTACAAGGAGGACAGAACTTTGTGTCATTCAACCTTCTCATTGTTTTGTGTGTGGTTTAGGGGTGGGGGAGGGGTACAGGTGCATATTAAATTGGCTTTTGGGGTTTGATGTTTTGGACTCCTTTTTTTTTCTCACTTCTTTTTGGCGTTTTTTTATTTATGAGTGTGCGCTCAAGCGCACACATGTGTGTGTGTTTTGTGTATGTACATGTGTTATGCTTTGCAATTGCAGTTGTCTGTTGAGTAACCGACTTATGGTGCATTTGTTATTTTGTAACTTAAACTGAATAAAAACTAAGTTTATATGAGAAAACACGAAATTACAAGAAAAGAGTAATATAGTGCACATGTGCAAGTCCATGCCAGTAAGTACATGTGGATACATGTATAAATAATTGTGAGTGTGCATGCATGCATCATAATATAATACATGCGTGTGTGGGGGTAGGGGGGTCTGCAGGTGAATTTACTTAATCACGGTTAAATTAAGCATGTTTTCTTAGTATTGTGACAGCATTTATGTGAATCACTGAATGACAATCAATGAGATTGACACCACTGGACTGTGATTATGAGTAACTCACTAACTGTGACTTATATAATTGTATAAATATATATTATATATAAAATAAAGTACTTATAGTTTATTGTTTTTATTAACTAATTAAGCATTTGTGAAACTACAAAAACAGACAACCAAATGTCCTTTTTAAGGATTAATAATATTAATAATAATATTAAAAAAGTATTGTGTCTGAGTTTTCAGTGCATTAGTTGATCAAATAATGTGAAATGTGTGCAGATTCCCAAGCTGTTTCAGTGGCTGGCAGGAATTGTAGTGTTCATGTCTGTGTGGTTGGCTTTTGTCCTCCGTCTTGTTCCAGTTCACCTCTCTCAGAACTTGCATGAAGTCATCTCTGTGGTAAGATTTTTTTTAAATGCTGCTTACACTTAGTTAAGTGTGTATATAATACTAATAAGAGTATTTGTGTACATATTCAGGATACTGTATAAAATTGCATTCGCTTGAAATTTCAGCAAATTAATTATTATTTTATGTCATGCACCATGTGGTAAACCGTAAAGGCATGAAAATTCCCAACGAAGGATGAAATGCATAATTATCAGTTTCAGTGATAATCTATTGTATATTGCCTTTTATTGGGCAACCAATGTACACTGGCACAGTCCATTATGAAGCTTTAAGTTTAAATTATCCAATACAGGCAGGCACAAGTGTTGCTGTTGGATCCCATGCAGGGTGTACTGATAACGGCTCTCAAGGGTGCATCAGTAATGGCTCTCTCACTCAAGTTACTGGCACAAACCTCATAATGACAAATGACATATGTAATATTTATAACAATGTTGTTCTTCTTTATTGTTGCATCAAGCACTATTACTATTAGCCAATAGTTGCGTTTATTTTCAAATAAAATGTTTTTGTTGTTTGTTTTGTTTCAGTTGCCTTTGTACCTGCTTATTTCATTTGCGGTGAGTAATGCAGGATATTGTGATTTGTATCATACTTTCACAGTATGCAGGACAGAGTGATTTATATCATAGTATGCATGACAGTGTGATTTGCATCATAGTATTAGTAATTAGTATGCACAACAGTGTGATTTGTATCATAGTATGCAGAGGGGCACACATGCGCACATAATTTATAATGACACACTCGTGTATGTGCATAGACACACACAAACACACTTTTCAAACTCAGAATTACAATGACTCCACTTTTTTTGTACTGACCTAGTAATTAAAAAGATGGATCAGTGATATTAATTCTAAAGTGGCAATGTTTGACACAATCTCTGTGTGTTTCAGTGTTATGCATAAGCTGTGGTGGGATATAGAGAGACCATGTTAGACACAATTTTTCTGTGTGTTTCAGTGTTATTCATTAGCTGTGCTGGGATATAGGGTGGCAATGTTTGACACAACCTCTGTGTTTCAGTGTTATTCATTAGCTGTGCTGGGATACAGAGAGACAATGTTTCACACAGTCTCTCTGTGTTTCAGTGTTATTCATTAACTGCGGTGGGATACAGAGAGACAATATTTCACACAATCCCTCTGTGTTTCAGTGTTATTCATTAGCTGCGGTGGGATACAGAGACAATGTTTCACACAATCTCTCTGTGTTTCAGTGTTATTCATTAGCTGCAGTGGGATACAGAGAGACAATGTTTCACACAATCTCTCTGTGTTTCAGTGTTATTCATTAGCTGTGGTGGGATACAGAGAGACAATGTTTCACATAATCTCTCTGTGTTTCAGTGTTATTCATTAGCTGTGGTGGGATATAGAGAGGCAATACAATCTCTCTGTGTTTCAGTGTTATTCATTAGCTGTGGTGGGATATAGAGAGGCAATGTTTCACACATCTCTCTGTGTTTCAGTGTTATTCATTAGCTGTGGTGGGATACAGAGAGACAATGTTTCACACAATCTCTCTGTGTTTCAGTGTTATTCATTAACTGTGGTGGGATACAGAGAGACAATGTTTCACACAATCTCTCTGTGTTTCAGTGTTATTCATTACTGTGGTGGGATACAGAGAGACAATGTTTCACACAATCTCTCTGTGTTTCAGTGTTATTCATTAACTGTGGTGGGATACAGAGAGACAATGTTTCACACAATCTCTCTGTGTTTCAGTGTTATTCATTAGCTGTGGTGGGATATAGAGAGGCAATACAATCTCTCTGTTTTCAGTGTTATTCATTAGCTGTGGTGGGATATAGAGAGGCAATACAATCTCTCTGTGTTTCAGTGTTATTCATTAGCTGTGGTGGGATATAGAGAGGCAATGTTTCACACAGTCTCTCTGTGTTTCAGTGTTATTTATTAGCCGTGGTGGGATATCGGGTGGCAACATTCAATGACTGCGTAGCTGCATCAGAAGAGCTGAAAAAGGTATGCAGTAAGTTTTGTGTTATGTGCTGTGACTGTTCTTTTCAACAATCATCCTTGTGTGTGTTGCTTTGGGTTAAGGCAGAATGGTTATATGTATATAATGTGATGTGGGAGGTGGTTTTTGTCTGTTTCCTCCCCCCCCCCCCCCCCCCCAACCACCAAGTTTGTGTGTGTGTGTGTATATGTATGTTTTTATTGTTCTTTCTGTGTGTGTGTGTGTGTGTGTGTGTGTGTGTGTTGCTATTGTTTTTGAGCAGAGAATGTTCAATTGTTGCTATATATATATATATATATATATATATATATATATATATATATATATATATATATATATATACATGTATGCATATCATTTGTCCATTGTATTGATTGTTGTGGCTGTTTCTTTGTACTCATGGTGACACTGTGCACAACTGTGAGCTCATTTATATATATATATATATTTAACAGGTATGATGCTTTAAAAGAAATATTTATTTGGTGCTGTGCTGTCATGTATTATACAAGTCGCTGTTTTTGTGTGTACAGCAAGTGGAGGAAGCTAAACAGGACCTGAAACGGAAGGGATACAAATATGCAGATGAGTTCAGATGACCTTGACCTTGGCCTCTCACTGACTGGGCAGGCTTCACTGCACAAGTTTACAACAGATATTCTACAGCACACTTTGAGCATAGGATGACATGAGTGAAAACAAAACTACACAATGTTCATTGTCATCACTTTTGCTACTGTGTGCCTACCATTGTCATGTTTATTCATTCAGTCTTATCCATAAAATTCATGCAAATATCTGTAGTGGCTACCAAATTGCCCCCGCCTGCCCCCCCCCCATAAAAAAAAATAATAATAAAAAAACGAACATACTATATAAATTATTTTTAAAATAATAAATGAAAATTTTAAAACAAAACAAACAACAACAATAAAATACCTTTAACATTAGTTTTTTCTCCAAACTCTGTCAGCAAGATCATTTCAAAACTGTTTTTCTCAGTTACTTCCTATTTGCACCTTTCTCAAATAGCATGTATTTATATTTGGCTGAGGAGAATCAAATGCTTTGCGTAGTCAAAGAAACCTTCATTGAGTCTTGCCTTGTCTTAAGGTGAGAGGGTCAACCAGAAAGGTCTTTTAACCACTGGTTTTGTTTCCACGGCAGGCTGATCAGGTTCAGACTCTGTATGATTATCACATGCACAGACAAGCTGATGCAAAATGACTGTGGCAAGGGGGATAATTATATTATTGATGCATTTCTGGACCAAGAGTTACCTTTCAAGCTTTGTGTGACAGTTGAGTGTTGTTTTTTCATACCATCGTCCTGATATAACTGTACTGGTTGACTGGTTACTTACGTTTTCACACCAGCTTTGGTGACCTCAGTTTTATACCGTTATTGGAAATGCAAAACTGAAAGCTGCTTTTTTGTTTCGTTGTTGACAATTTCTCATCCACTTGAGCTCACTCTTTTGATGCCTCTGCATTGGTGAGTTCTATATGCACTTTACACATTCATTTTGTGCATGTGATCGTGACATGTTTTTAAGGTCAGTGTCAAAAAGAAAAGGTTTATTTTTCCATTTTGTATGCAGGTCAATTGAGCATTTGCTTCTCATTGTGGGGCATTTTTCTCAGTTACTTCCTATTTGCACCTTTCGCCCAAAGCCTGTACTTGTACTTTGCTGATGAGAATCAACTATTATGTAATGGGTACTGAACTAAAATTCCAGATTGGTTACATTGTAGAATTTGATATAAGTGGGCATTAGCTGAATTTTGCACATTAGTGAGTGTGAAAATGGGCAACAGTTTAACAGGAAGACAATAAATACTGGCTATTAGTCAATGGTTTTCTAGTGAAAGAGTGTGTTTGTGTGGTGCATGTGTATGTGTATTATGTGCTGTGTGTGTGTATGTGATGTATGTATGTGGGGGGGAGGGGGTTGTGGTGTGTATGCATGTGATGCATATGTGTGTGAGTGTGTTCTTCTCGTCGATCACTCGGACGGAAACTGCAGAAAGGCTACCATGCTCTGCTGGTTATTCAGGCTGTGGACAAACGTCCTCACTACTGGAGTCTCCAGCAGCCAGAACGGCTGCCTGGGGTTGTGTACCAGGCATGTCTGCAGCTGCCTTGTTGTCATGCTACTGGTCTGACAGGGGCAAGAGTTTTGAGTGACCAGTTGAAAGCTTCATGTCTGTGGAATAAATGGAAAGACTTCAGGAAAGGAAACCAAAACAAGAGTTCAAATAAAACTTTTTTTATTCACAACCATTTTGTAAGCAGCAAATGACTGATGTTAGACCCATGTAATTATCACTATTTGAAAGTGAGAGTGGGGAAAAAGAGTCACAAAGAGAAAGAACTTTGGCACAATGATACAAGTGAACATGCACTGGCACTAAATTATGCTAAGACATTAGACAACAGTCGTACAACAGCATAATAATACACTCAAGCTCAAAAGTTAAGCAACTGTTTGAAACAGATTTTCAAGCCTTAATTAACCTACATCCACAACACATTTACAAGTAAAAGCTCACAGTCTTACTTGATTCAATGAAAAATCTGGTTTATGTATTATACACCCCCACACGGAGGATGCAGGAAAAGCGTGCACGCTTTATGTACGAATAAGTTTTATTAATATTATGCAGCAGTGAAACGCGTTTCAGGAGTCACTAAATTCAGCCACCCAACAGCAATGCAATGGCGCAGTTCAAAATGTAAATTCTCAAGCCAGTTTCATCTAACGAACTGCAGTCAGTGGGCTCTTTGCCAAACAGGTTGATGGCTGGGACATGCTAAATATATCCACAAAAGCAGTTCACAAAACCATATTATTTGACCACTCATTGTCAACTTTCTGAAACTGTCTTTTGTTTGACGAAAAATGAATTGACACACAAGGGAGTTAATTAGCTAATACTGAGCACTAATTAACTCCCTTGTGTGTGGATTCTTTTTAATTAGGTACTTTCAAGTGCTCATTAACTCCCTTGTGTGTTGATTCTTTTTAATTAGCTAATTTTGAGCGCTAATTAACTCCGCTGGGTGTCGATTCTGCACAAGTGCTCTGGGCCTTGTTCTGTTTCTTTTTCTTTTCTTTTTACTGAAAAATTAAATATTTTACACAAGTAGCTTCTCCAGGTTGCTCAAGTTTTGGGCTTGAGTATAAATTAGCACATTTGATTTACATGTATTTAAGTTAATGAACAATTATCCATAAAGAACAAAGTTAAAAACTGTAATGCACATAACTATTAATTTCATGTACACTTGGGAAAACAATAATTTGTGGATACCTATAGCTTTGGTATTATGTTTCGTTGGATTTCATTCCAGCATTCTTCACAGAGTGATCGCTCCATGAGAAGTTTCACAACAACAGAAACACACACAAAATGTACAGAACAGACCCAACCACAATGGAGATTAGAGAGATGAGACAGTGGTACATAGAAGCAAAGTTAGAGTTTTCTGTTTGATCCCTTCTTTGTTCAGCATTTCCCAACAGTACAGACCCCGTGGGAGGTAAAAACCGGTCAGTGTTGGGGGGGGGGGGGGCTACAGGTTTTTTGTTTGTGTTTTAGAGGGAGTGGGTGAGGGGGGATACAGGTTGTTTGTTATTTGTTTGTATTTTAGAGGGAGTGGGGGGAGGGGGGCTGTTTGTCTACAGTTTGCTTGTTTTTTGTTTGTGTTTTAGAGGGAGTGGGGGGAGGGGGCTGTTTGTCTACAGGTTGTTTTTAGTTTGTTTTAGAGGGAGGGGAGTGGGGGGGCTGTTTGTCCACAGGTTGTTTTTTTGTTTGTGTTTTAGAGGGGGGGGGGGGAGGGGGGGGGCTGTTTGTCTACAGGTTTCAGAGGGTTGGGAGGGGATTAGAGGGAATCAGTTGTCTCAGTAATAAGGGCTGATCCAGGGTGTTTCAGTTTGTCTCTTTGGCTCACTCAGTCACTGAGGTAATAAAATTAAAAAAATCCCTCTAGAATCTGTATGGGGAGCTTGGTAGGTCACCATCCCCAAACAGGACATGTGAAAAACAGAACCATCGGGAATCCTCCGACAAGGTAAAATATTAAATTAAAATAATTTAAATCTCTTTGTACAACCTGGCTCACACCTCTCTGGATATTAACCTTTTCACTGCCACACATGCTGCCAGGGAATAACGCATGACATCTGAACACCCAAAATAGCATGTGAAGAAACCATCAAAATGCACGATTAATATTTAAATTGGATTGTTTTGTTTTTTAATACATGTAGACCAAGAAAATATTCAGTTTGCAGGCATGTGTGCACACATTTCAGCCCCCCAAATTAACAGCTGTGGCAGTGAAGAGGCTAAAAGCACAACATTTCTGTGCTGGTGTGCATGTGGAAGCACTGAAGTAGAATACTGTAGAATCAGTACAATAACTCACCATTTCTGTCAGTGTTTATCATACACTTCTTTCTCTGTACAGACTGTTTTGGAGAAGAAAAAAAGTTGATACAGTAGGGAGATGGTACTAATGATGTAGTGAAAAACTAGAAGCAACAGAAATCATTTTGGGAACCACAAAATCCAGCAAGATGTTGGAAAAGATGACATGGACATGGAAATAACATCCGGTGATGAGGGTGGGTTGGGAGGTTAAAACAGAATGGTTTGTGGAAGAAGAAGAAAAGAAAAGAAGGTAGAACTAGAAGAGAACATGCAAGGTGCAAAGATGATGGAACATATAAAATCAAAATGGAGCAGAGAAGACTAAAAATGACAAAGAAAAAACCCAAGCAAGGTGGAAAGAAGATGTTTTAAAAGAAGAAGGGCATTTCAAAGAAGGAAAAGAAAAGGAAAACAACAACAATTAAAACGCCAGAGATAAGATTGTGAGGACACAAACTGACAGTGATTGAGCCTCATGCAAAATGTGTCCGCATAAAAATTAGTCAAATCAGGATACTGCAGCAGATTTTACAATCGCATGCCCGTTGAAATGGTGAAACAATTATTTTCATTATTGCACATTTAATTCCTCTGTGGTCAAAAGCAGTACAGCTGTACACACAACATTCTCAGCACAACTGAAACTGGATGCCCAGTGTGCAAAAAGAAAGTCTGTAAATGTAATAATAGCACCCAGCCACTCTCAACTGTGCTACAACAGATCACCTGTCACATGAACACAACTTTTACAAGATGAGTTTTTCCAGTTTTGGAATCTGTCACAGACTACCCACATTTCCCAGCATGTTCTAGAAAATCTGTGTTACGTTTAGCATTTTGTTAATCACTTAGCAAGTTAATTGCTGACACAGGTGTTGGCATTTAGCAAAGTTATTTGCCAAAATGTATGCAACTACATTCTCACACACATTAACTGAGCAATTTCATCTTTGCAGTATCTGGTACAAATGACTACATCCTCCAGCATGTGCTAGCTTTGAACCACTAGTGTCATTGACAAAGGGTCTCTACTGACACAGCATATGACTGTGTTGTTGTAGCATTCCCCCGCAGAACACTCTGGATCCAGCATATCAAACTGCACATTGACAAATGGCTACAGCTCCAGCATGTACTAGCTTTGAACCACTAGCACCACTGACAAAGGGTCTCTATCGACACAGCATGTGACTGCGTCGTAGCATTCCCTTGCTCAACACTCTGGACCCAGCATATCAAACTGCACACTGACAAATGACTACAGCCTCCAGCATGTACTAGCTTTGACTCACTAGTATCATTGACAAAGAGTCCCTATCAACGCAGCATGTGACTGTGTTGTTGTACCATTACCCCACTGAACGCTCTGGACCCAGCACATCGAACTGCACACTGACAAATGCATTCCACAGGTGATCATTTAAAAAAAAACTACTATTTTATTACCCTGCCACATGGGCAGCCACACGCTGTCTTCAGATGACTTTTTTCTAGTTCTGGGAAGTTTACGCACTTAAGCAAGTAGCTTATATAGATCATATATAACATGTCTGAAGATAGTCCCCATATAACTATGTAGCACATAACATTTTAATGTAGCCTTGGTGTTCTTGCTGGTGTCGATGTGTTGTGACACAGCCCAAGCCTGGGTGTTCTTGCTGGTGTCAATGTATTGTGACACAGCCCAAGCCTGGGTGTTCTTGCTGGTGTCAATGTGTCGCCACACAGTCCAAGCCTTGGTGTTCTTGCTGGTGTCAATGTGTTGTGACACAGTCAAAGCCCTGGTCATGTTCTAGTTGGTGTCAATGTGTTGTGACACAGCCCAAACCTGGGTGTTCTTGCTGGTGTCAGTGTGTTGTGACACAGCCCAAACCAAAGTGAACAGCATGCTCTAAAACTGTTTAACGGAACTCTCCTCTAGCTTTTGCAACACTGTATGGTAGTGAACACCAAGAAATGCCCGTAATTAATCAATCAGTCAATCAAAAGACACTGACCAGACCGCAGAACCAAATGGATGCTGCACCATTTCCTCAGCTGACAATGTCTACACTGCACAAAGTGCAACAGCAATGCTGGCAGGCAATGGAATGTGCACAGGAATCACAAGGATAGCCGTAAAATATTTTACAACACAGGACTAGACTAAAACACTGACAACACAAAGTGTTTTTACTTAAAGGTAAAGCCACAGAACACAGTTACGAACGGAACTACAAATCGAATCACAAACAGAATTACAAACACACTGTATCTGATCTAAACATCAAAAATATGTCAAGCAAAAAAAAAAAAAAAGTTAAACAAAAAAATCAACAGTGGGTATCATCGCATTATTATGCATATATTCAATCATATGCGTAAAAACACTTCAACGTCCACATTTTACTCAGCTGAGTTTGAGCAGCAAAATGGAAACATCAATGACACAATATACGCAAAACATCTCTGGTCACTGCCTGTCCTTTTCTTTTGACCTATTCCAGATTCTGTTGAACGACCTAAACAAACACGGAGATAAATAACAAAGAAGGACGTAAAGAAGCTGTTTTATGTGAATTCAACTTTCTTTGTTGTTTTCATCAAAATCACCGGTGTGTTGCTTTTGTCTCAGTCAGCAGTGCTCTTAGTATTGACACTGGCTGTAACATGTTAAACATCATTCTGACATGCAAGATACCAATTAACACATGGTTAAACATGCACAAACTGAGTTAGTACTGGTACCTGTCTTGTGTTTGCAGTAACTAGTATTGTTTAGGACTGGAACCTACAGCTGATATGTGCAATGACTAATGTTTTGCAAAAACATGATGCGGATGCGCAATAGTAAAAAAAATGACTGAGAAGTGAGATTCACCAATCTTTTAAATGCAGCAAACAAACCACAGCAGACCCCACAGCTGGCTTGGCTGGGTTTTCTTTCCTTATAACTACACTCTTAACATGTTTTTTGTTGGTTCCATGGAAATGAATTACATCGATTACTGAAAAACTGCCACAGAAGGTACTCAAACATTGGCTTTGCACATTTCTCTTCCAAAGAATGACCCCTGCTATTCCTCACTTGGTGGAAACATCTACTGACTGCAAAATCTGCAGGTGGATGGGTGTGTAGAGGGGGATACCTATAGTATTACAATACTGCAATACCTCTTTCAGGACCCATGTAATTAGTTTTCTGCAGGTACTCCTGTTTGCTAAAGTCCACATGCCTAGCCTTTCAAAATGTGCAACGTTCTCTGATGTGTCACAGTGGAAGTACACATAAGTTCTTTCAACAGCAGATGTAAACATCAGGCTAGTCATGCACATCAAGCAGTGCCTGTTGGCTGCAAATATAAAGGTTCTAACCTGCAGCATCCATTGGCTGTAGGTTTTAACGGCTCTAACCCTCCAGCATTCATTGGCCGTAGGTTTTAAAGGCTCTAACCCTCCAGCATCCAGTGGCTGAAGGTTTTAAAGGCTCTAACCCTCCAGCATCAATTGGCTATAGGTTGTAAAGGCTCTAACCCTCCAGCATCCATTGGCTGTAAGTTGTAAAGGCTCTAACCCTCCAGAATTTGTTGGCTGCAGGTCAGAAAGGCTCCGACCCTCCAGCCTATGAAGCTCACACCCGGATCAAGTGAGAGCTATCTCAAATAAAGGTGTAAAGCCAACTACTGATAAAGATAATAAAACAAACTGTTCCAACCAAGCTTACACATTTAAACATGATAATCTCTCTTTTCCTCCATGTGGCTGACCAAACAGATTAACACTTCGTCATCAACTAACACCACACCCCATGTGACTGACCAAACAGATTAACACTTTGTTATCAACTAACACCACAATACAGGGCATGTGCCACTGAAAGTCCACTCATTCTGGGATTTTCTATAAATGGAAATGGGCTGTCAATGCCCAGTCAACCATGATGGTCGTACCAAGGAAAAATGTGCCATGAAAGACACAAACAAACAAAAACGCAACTGTTTAAATCGCAGAAGACAAACACTGCCGCCATAATCATTTCAGCTCGATACACCACCCCTGCCTACAGAACGATTTCTGTTACAAAAGTAAAAACGTGTAACACATTGCATGGCTGTCACTCACAGCAGCTGGGGAAAAACATCATGCACGCTTAACCACAAAATGACCTGTACCTCCAACAACATACCTACAGTTTCCGTCACACAACCCTGAGACGTTGCTAAGTGAATGTCACCTCTCCACACCGCAATAGCACCGCTGATTGAGATAAACAGGCCACTTCCATGGGGTATTCACCAAGGTATTCAAGATCAGAAAAGAGGCTCATGGAGTGCCTGCTATGACACAGACACCCAAATTCTCTACACACTCTCACCACTTTTGCACACCCAAGCTTTGCTGTCAATTTTGTGACCTTCTGTGACCTTGCTCAGTAACAATGGTCCATTGCTGGCGGCTTGTTGTTTGATTGTAAGGTACACTGCGGTCGACTTCCAGCTCGGTTACCGCAGAATCTTGACCACACACATGATTGTAGCAGACAAGCAGTCAACGTCTCCTGTTGCACTGTGCAACCCTCATGTTAACTGTGACCATTGCACAGAATGGCTGGCGCCGGTACAGAGGAACTGTGGATTAAAGACCACTCTGATGTAAGACCACCCTGATAAAAGACTACTTTGATAAAAGACCACTCTGATTAAGGACCACTCTGATAAAAGACCACTCTGATTAAGGACCACTCTGATAAAAGACCACTGATACAAGCCCATTCTGATGAAAGACCAACCCTCTTTCAAAGACGTTTTCTGACACCTTCACCTTCATATCACCACGTAAATGAACTAATGACCAAAGACTGTCCCTCTTTCACTTGATCCTAAAGGTGGCCTTGAAAGAGAGGTCCCGGTGTGATATCAACAGTGTCTGGGAAATACAGGAAGCCACAGGGATACTGCACATATTGTATGATTCACATCATATTCATGATTTGATCCTTAGAGTGGTCTTGATGTCAACCGTGTCTGTGAAATACAGGCAGCCACAGGGATAGACTACATACTGCCCGATTCACATCAAATTCATAATTTGATTCTCAGAGTGGTCTTGAAAGAGTGGTTCCACTGTAATAGGAATAGTGTCTGTGAAATACTGGCAGCTACAGGAACAGAGTACATATTGCCCAATTCACATCAAATTCATAACTTGATCCTTAGGGTGGTCTTGGAAGAGAAATTCCACTGTGTTATCAACAGTGTTTGGGAAATACAGGCAGCCACAGGAATAGTGAACATATTGCCCAATTCACATCAAATTCACAATATTATCCTTAGGGTGGTCTTGAAAGAGAAATTCCACTGTGATATCAACAGTGTCTGTAAAATACAGGCAGCCACAGGAATAGTGAACATATTGCCCAATTCACATCATACTCATGATTTTATCCTTAAAGTGGTCTTGAGAAATGTTCCACTGTAATGTGAAAAATGTCTGTGAGACACAGGTAGCCACAGAGATACTGAGCATATCGCCCCGTTCACATCAAATTCAAAACCTGATCCTCAGAGTGGTCATGAAAGAGAGGTTCCACTGTAATAGGAATAGTGTCTGTGAAATACAGGCAGCCACAGGAACAGTGAACATATTGCCCAATTCACATCATACTCATGATTTGATCCTTAAAGTGTCTGTGAAAGAAAGGTCGCCACAGAGATACTGAACATATCGTCCCATTCACATCAAATTCAAAACCCAATCCTCAGAGTGGGCTTGAAAGAAAAATTCCACTGTGATATCAACAGTGTGTGAAATACTGGCAGCCACAGGGATACTGCCCAGTGCACGTCAAATTTTCATAACTGATCGTGCCAAAAAACTGCACAGACAGGTGTATCCCGTTTTTTCTTACATACACCCCCTACAAACCTGTGAAAATCAGCAGAGGTGGCAAACAACTGCAATTAATGTTCGATTCACCATGCTGGATCTGGCACTGATACCTGCACACAAAAGTTAGAAAACGGCTATCCAGCACGAAGCAAAGACGCATGGGGCAGGTGCAGAAACTGGCAAGTCATGCAGCTGAGGTGTCTGGGAGACTACCTTTGACGATAACTGTTGCAGCTCAACATGTCTCGACAACACCGAAAACACGCTTCAACTTACCAAAGGTAAGTGTCACACGTTCATCCAAACAACTTCCTTTTTTTTTTTTACTCAGTGAAGATGTCTGGGTGGCTGCACAAGACAGAGAGGGCGATTCGTTTATCGTCTGGTGTGTTGGCCTCTTCCTTGCAAATGGTCTGCAGACACTGTTGCAGCTCTTTGACACGGTGACAGTGCTCGGAGTAGGATGAGTTCTGCACCACTTTCTGGCATAACACCAGGAAGGAGGACCGAACCTGAAACAGCAGCAAAAGTCTGGACTTATCCTGACGAAGAACAAGGAATACTCCTGAAACACATCACAACAACAAAACATTTTTTTATGCCTCATCAGTTTCAGAAAATTTGGGTTGCCTTACCAGGTAAGGCTACCGCAGCGCTACCCATTCCTGTCAGTGTGTGCTGTATTTTTGTTGTGCCCTAACAATAGTATGACTGTCAGCGTTTGGGATTTTTAATGTGTGGACAGATGCTAATGCATGTGGTTGCACAGGGAGGTGGTATACCAACTGAAATATTCCCCCCATGACCAAACCTGACGCACAAACTATAACTATTAGCATCACTAAACCTACAATAGCATAGAGCCCAGCAAAGCAACAGCAATAATACAATAATAATAATAATAATATACACTTATCATGCACACATCAAGGCCCTGAGCGCTCACATGATACATATTAACCTGAATATGATATTCTATACACATGGAGAGTACAGTCCTACCAACCTTTTTTTACATAAAGTATTGTACGGAAACAAAACAAACAAAAATAACACGTACTACCCCCCCCCCCCCCCCCCCCAACTCTTTCACATGGACACATCCACATCCACATCAACACACACATATGCACACACAGTCTAACAGACAAGCACAATTACACACATACACACACCCACACACCTCGTCTCCAGGGCTGAGATTGGACAACCTGCCGACAATAATGTCCATCAAGACCTTGGCGTCATTTGTGTAGAGAAGGTCAGCGGTCGTGAGGTCAGCGTATAGGTCATGAAAGAGCTTGAGCACAGAGTTAGGTGGCTGAGGTTTGAACTCAAACATCTTCACAGGGTCATCTGAAACAGGAACATTACTAACGTTAGGAACTGCAAGGACTACCAATGGTCCGATAAGGTCACGCACAAAGAACTTTGAAGGAAGCCACAGTTACACATCTTTTGACAGCAGTCCCTCTGCCCACATAAATGCACTGGTGTTGAATGTGTTGAAAAACTCCTGTTCCAACTTCACTTAACCGCTCTGTTGGGCAATATCCACTTTTAGCCCAGTCGGTTCGATGTCCTAAAATGGTCTGAGGATGCATGTGTGCATGTGCTTGTGTATAGCACTGGCATAGGACGGAATGAACTGGTATGTGGATATGCCAACATACTGCATACTTCAAGTTCATTCCATCCACACACACACACACACATTCTCATACCATTTGAGGATGGTGAACCGACGGGGCTAAAAGTGGACATTGCCCTCTGTTGATCCACACCATGATGCATTCAGTGAAGACTTTGCGTATGCCACAGGTGGCCAGTGAAAATAGAATGATGTTCGTGTTGACAGACACAACTGTCCCACTTTCACTTACCCCCTCTGTTGATCCACACCATGATGCATTCAGTGAAGACTTTGGGTATGCCACAGGTGGCCAGTGAACATAGAATGATGTTGGTGTTGACACAACTGTCCCACTTTCACTTACCCCCTCTGTTGATCCACACCATGATGCGTTCAGTGAAGACTTTGGGTGTGCCACAGGTGGCCAGTGAACGCAGAATGATGTTGGTGTCAATGGAGGTCAGGTGGAGGTTGAACGCCAGGACAAAGGAGATCAGTAGGTCGACGGCATCGTCTTCAAACTGAGCGGAAGGTGGGTTTTCGATCAGGTGAAGGATGTGTAGGAAGAACTCTTCAGTCAGTTGATCTGGACACAAACAGTAAGATGTGAACAGCTTTGTGAACAAACTAATCTCAAGACAGGCAACAATACTAAAATATACAAATCAGCTAATTTACAACACAATGTCAAACACCCCTCACACTACATCCAATGTTCAAACACCCCTCACACTACAGGCAACCATTTGTCATTCAACTGCTATCTGTCATACAGCAAGCATCTGTCACACAACCATCTGTCACACAACCATCTGTCACAAAACCACCACCCATTTCTCAGCACACAACCATCTGTTGCACAATGTTCAACCAGAGCTCAAGCAACACTTAACCATGTGTCACACAATGATCAACCATCTCTTAGACAACATTCAACCCTCTATCACATGACATTCGACTCACTGTTAGTGTTACACAGCTACCAGTACCATCTAGTAAAAAATAGAAACAACACTCCACCATCTCTCAAAAAACAATCACCCACCTACTGAACACAATACTCATCCACTTCTGACACTACAATCACCCATCTATTAAAACACAACACTCCACCATCTCTCACACAACATTACCTACCTATCAAACACAACACTCAACCATCTCTCACACAACAACCTCCCATCTACCAAACACAAAACTCCAACATCTCTCACACGGCATTACCTACCTATTAAATACAACATTCAACCATCTCTCACACAACAACCTCCCATCTACCAAACACAAAACTCCAACATCTCTCACACGGCATTACCTACCTATCAAATACAACATTCAACCATCTCTCACACAACAACCTCCCATCTACCAAACACAAAACTCCAACATCTCTCACACGGCATTACCTACCTATCAAATACAACATTCAACCATCTCTCACACAACAATCAAGATCCAAACATATAAACGGTTAAGAAGGAACGCTAATTTACTATGACAATACAAAATGTGCAAATTTTCGAGGTAAGCTCCTTTTTCAAAGTGACAACAACAACCAAAACCAGTCATCTTAGTTTCAGATTGGATTTTTTTTCTTCTCCATCCAACTATCAAACAAAGCATATGATACCTGTCACAGCTGTTGAGACATCATCACCGGTAGAGAAAATCATCGTCATCACCAGCGCCACGTAACACACCCGTTGTACATCTGAACATCACAAAAGTCAGCAACCTCTAAGCACATGGACACACAATTTGTTTTTAAAACACAGGTGAACTAATTCTAAAACACAGCCACAGAATGTTATCACCACCATAGTATTATACTAGTGCTGTGCTCCCATGACATAAACATTACAATATTATCCGTATACAATTTATATTACACATCATCATTACAACGCACTACTACAGTACTGTGCCTCTCTTTCACTGAATATTCACCTTTCTCTCTGACCCAGACAGGGCCCCAACCTCCTTCAGTAAGCACTGTTACCATAATCAACACAGACAGGAGTTAATTAATACTCAATATACATAACACAAATACAACAACAGACCTGAGTCACCTACAGGAACTCTCACCTGGCATGCATGTAAAGTTATGTACCTTGTATTTATACGCATGCCAGGTGAGAGTCACCGTAGGCTACTCAGTTCTCTCTGTCATGCATGTAAAATTTATGTACCTTGTATTTACACGCATGCCAGGTGAGAGTCACCGTAGACTACTCAGGTCTTTCTGGCAGGCATGTAAGATTTATGTACCTTGTATTTACATGCCTGCCAGGTGAGTTACCACAGGTGACTCAGGTCTTTCTGCCTTGCATGTAAAATTTATGTACCTTGTATTTACACGCATGCCAGTAGAGTCACTGTAGACAACCCAGGACTTTGTTGCTGTATTTGTGTTACGGATTTCGAGCGCTAATTAACTCCCTTGTGTGTTGATTCTGCATGAGTGCTCTGGGCCTCATCCTGTTTGAGATTTGCCACTGTTACCATAATTAACAGCGTCACTCACCTTCAGTGTGATCCATCAACTCCTGGCCAAGCTCAAGAGGGAGCACTGAGTACAGCAGCTGCATGATCACCTGCTTCTCCAACCCACACAGGGCCCCAAACACCTTCAGCAGCAACCGGCATAACGCTCCCCGGGTTTCCTGTCACAACAGAATATTAATGGTCATGATATACCTCTTTTTTCCAACCCACACAGGGCCCCAAACACCTACAGCTGCAACTGGCATAACGCTCCCCGGGTTTCCTGTCACAGCAGAGTATTAATGGTCGTGATAACCTCTTTTTTCCAACCCACACAGGGCCCCAAACACCTTGAGGAACAACCTCCATAGCACAGCTTGGGTTTCCTATCACAGCAGAGCATTAATGGTAGTAATAACCTCTTTCTCCAACCCACACAGGGCCCCACACACTTTCAATGGTAATCATTTTAATTACCACCCATCTTTTACAGGGTGTTAATGAAACACATTTACTCTGGTAGCAGCCCACACAGCATTGCCTGGGTTTCTTAACAAAAGAGTGATTGCTTCTTTCTCTACCCCAAAGAAAACCTCAGACACCTTCACTGGTGATCTGAGCACATGCTGCTACTGCAACAGGGTAAGACATCATGGTAAGGTGTGTGCAAATGAGCCATTCCCAATGAATATTCATGAGGAAAGGTCACTAAGGTAACTCAGAGTGAAAGCAAGGATTTCATGTGACGGCTATGGTGCAGACGGCAAAACATCTACACTCTCTCACCATTTTTGCCTACCTCAGCCTCGCTTCCGATCTTGTGACCCATCATGACCTAGCTCATTTGCATTGTCCATGCATGGGTGACCTCACCAGCCGGAGGCACTGAAGCGGCAGGGGTTGGGAGGGGGGTAACTGCACAGCCATGTGTGTGAGAGAAACGCTATAGTCTGTAGGTTGGTGATCTCACCAGTTGATAGTAGTACTAACCCTGGCTCTGTAAGATTTTATATAGTCAGATGTGTGCAAAGTATGATTACACTGGTGATCTTACCAGCTGATAATACTAAACAAGGGGTGTGCAATTTCAGTGTGTGCTATGCATGCAAAGCATAAATGTGTATGTATATGTGTGTGTGTGTGTGTGTGTGTGTGTGTGTGTGTGTGCATTCATGTTGTATGCACTGAATTTTAAAAATATGTGAATTCAAAGAATGTTTAACCGCTTAGGGCCTATGCACATTAGGCGCTCTAAGTATCTATTATTATTATTATAAATCAGGCTTGCACTCTCACCATCTGATAATACTGAACTAGGCTGTTCAAAATGTCATAGTTGTCTCTGGACACCACTTTACGGCAGATCGAGGGCTTGGCATTCTCCTGTGGAACAAAACACACAAGCAAACACAGCATCACCGTGATGTCATTGACATACACATATATATATACACACACGCGGCAAAATCATGTGTATGCACATACACACACACCAAGCTCTAGCCACACAGAGTGCACACACACAGACACACACACACACACAGACAGACACACACACACACACACACACACATCCACACACAAGACACACATACAAAGGACACAATACACATGCCCACACACCAACATCCACACACACACATACACTCTCTCTCTCTCTCTCTCACACACACACACACACACACACACACACCACACACACACACACACATGCCCACATCCACACATATGGACAGAAGTTGCTGCACATGCTGATGATTGCACTGTGAGCAGTTTGAGGTCCTACCAGGATGGACAGCAGTTCCTGCAGGTACTCCTGTATGATGGCCTCGTCTTCATGTAGCGCCCAGCTCCTCTGCTGGGAGTCGTCCTTGCAGGCTGTTAGTTCTGAGAAGATGACATCCAGTCGTTGAGCATCATGACTCGTTACATCCTCATCTGATATATCACGCTGCAACAGTGAAATGGATGATCACAACTTGACCTCTCCTCATCCAATATATCATGCTGCTGTAGTAAAATGGGTGGTCACAACTTGTCCTGACATCATACAATACACATATTACCATGCTTCTGCATGGACCCGGCCCAAAGTAAACAGAGCACAGACCCACCCCAAAGTGAACAGAGCACAGACCCAGCCCAAAGTGAACAGAGCACAGACCCAGCCCAAAGTGAACAGAGCACAGACCCAGCCCAAAGTGAACAGAGCACAGACCCAGCCCAAAGTGAACAGAGCACAGACCCACCCCAAAATGAACAGAGCACAGACCCATCCCAAAGTGAACAGAGCACAGACCCACCCCAAAATGAACAGTGCACAGACCCACCCCAAAATGAACAGTGCACAGACCCACCCCAAAATGAACAGTGCACAGACCCACCTCAAAATGAACAGTGCACAGACCCACCCCAAAGTGCAAGCATGGACCCATGCCTAAGTGAACAGTGCACAGACCCACCCCAAAGTGAACAGAGCATGGACCCATGCCTAAGTGAACAGTGCACAGACCCACCCCAAAGTGAACAGAGCATGGACCCACCATAAAGTGCAAGCATGGACCTACCCCAAAGTGAAGCGAGGTCAGTATTCTGTCCATCAATCCTTCCAAGGCCGGCACCTTGAAGCCCACATAGCCCAGGACCGTTTCCACGGCGATTTTGGATTTCTCAAAACTCAGCCCTGTACTCTTCCGCACCTCTTCCAAAAGTTCCGGTCCAATCTTCTCCGGCACATCCAAGTTCTTCAGCAGGTCTTGCACATCAGCAGCAGTTTGAGGTGGGCTGGAAGGCGGCCCGTCATTGCTCGGGGAAGAGGGTATAGTGTCCTCCTGACCATCGGTTGTATCTATGGGTATGTCGTTCTCTGGAGCACGGTGGCTGTTGCTGGTCGGGGCTGACGATGGGTCAGCCTCTGCGGTGGAGTTTGCATGGGCATGGTCACTGTCCTCAGACTCTGTCTGCACCTGTGGTTCCAGCTGCACAGCTGTGTGATTGGGCGGGGAGAGCAAGACGTCGGGCAAGTTGGTGGCATTGTGAGCATCGCAGACAACAGATGAAGGAGCAGGAGGTGCTGGCGTTTGCTTGGCAGACGGCTGTTTCGTCACTGCCAGACCACAAGAGAGGGAAAAAGTGGTTAAAAATGTGGGTGATAACTAAATTAAGCATGTCAGGGGACGGGGGTTGATGGATTAGCATATATATATAGACATAGGGGTGGGTGGAGTGAAAGTTTGTGTGATTGCTAAATTAAGTTTGTCAGAAAGCAAGCAAGATTTTCTATACAATATCTTTTGAGTATCACTGAGTGAGTATACAACATTTAGGGTGTACAAATGTGTTAGCATATGCGTATATATATATATATATATATATATATATATATATATATATATATATTTATGGTCCTGTGAGTATGAGATATAGACCAAGTAAAACTAATCAGTATGGATACACACACACAAATGTATAATTATGGCTGTTTGTTGACTGGAAATAAGTTTGGTTGTTTTTATTAAAGATAAATTTCTATTGGTGCAATTTGCTGATACATGTTGTTAGCATGATAATTGTAAGATCCGTCTAAAATCACTTATGTGAAGAATTTAAATAAAAAAGGAAGAAGAAGATCACCAGGTTCATGGCTGGCATGTAACTATCTCTATCAGAACACAAAGTTTTTGCAGCTGTCACCATGTCAGCATAAAAGAATCATAATCAGAATTTATGGTCTGTAAAAAATCTTATTCAATGCCTTTGTGTTCACAAAGCGCACCATGCAGTAACCGTATATAATATAGACTGAGAACAAACCAAGATTTTTACCCAAACAAATGCCCACTAGCCAAAAGGAGACCAAGGACTAGCATTAGCAATAAAAGGTAATGACCCCAATCATTATCAACGCTTTTGTTGTATTAACATTAAGCTATGGAAGGCTACAGCTGGCACCAAAAGGCCAATAGCAGGATATGCTGCATCGCTGGCAGACTGCTATGCAGAGAAAACCCTGCACTAGTGCTGAGTCACTGACGGCGTTCATTGATACTTTTCTTACTTTTACTGTGTTTTAGAACAGCACCTACTTACTACCCCTGCTGATGAAAACAACTTTAGCTGCATTTGGGCATCAAATTGAGTGAGTATGGCACTCCAGAAAGTAGACAGGTGCAGGATCCCCTGTTAATTCCACATGTGGACTCTCTGCTGCTGAATCAAATAAATCTGAATTGTTCATCAGCAAACAAGCATAAAAATGAACCTGATCAAACTGCCCTGGGAAGAGATGGGGACAGCAGCAGCAAGGCAGAGGTCAGCACAAGACCAGGACAAGAAGTTAGAAGGGACAAGGAAGCTCGGACAATGTTTTACAATGCCATGATGGATGAGGATGAAAAGATTCAATCAGACCAACTTGTCTCAACTGGCTTGTAATCAGATGCAAGCTTCGGCCCGAACTTGCGGCAGACACGCAACAGACAGCATGACTGAAAATGTAGGCTAAAGTCAAGTCAATATACTTTCATCATCCCTCACAGGGTAATTCAACTAACTACTATCTCATTCTGGGTCTCCGAGACAAGGCTGCGCCTCCCGCAAGTCAACAAATAAACAAATTCCCTCCGAAGCCAGTGAAGAACCTAGTGACACCGTCATCCATTTTTATTTTTATTTTTTCTTCATCCACAGGAGAGCTCTGCTCTCAGCCAATCAGAGGCAATGATCGTCAAACAGGGCGAATGTTCCCAGAACATGTTGAGCGAAGCTTTTTGGACCCCGACTATAGCTTCGACAAATACTTCCAACTAGGTTCGCGAAGAAAAGTTTGCCCAATTAAGAACCAACTAGCTTCGCCGAATACTTCCAACTAGGTTCGCGAAGAAACATTCGCCCAATTAAGAACGGGCTTTAGGCTGATTTAATGTGATCAGCTATAAATATTTAAAGCAAGACCTTCAAAGGGGCATCAATGAAGTGGACAAGTTTCACTGTGTTGTCCCACCCAACCTTCTGTTTCGATATTTAGAACTTCCATCTCTGGGTAGGAGCCGCTCAAGGCTAAAAACTGCCATATAACCCTGATGGGATTTGAACCCATGACCTCCGGATCCATCTGGTTAAACTACTTTTTTAAAAAAAGGACAAACCTTCAGCACCAGTTGGGGGAGGAGGCGCAGGCCGCCTCTCTGACTGACGACGAGAGACATCTGAGTGTGACCGTGACTGATGATGAGTGACATCCTCGGACTGTGACTTTTTTAGAGGTGCCCTTGACTGCAACTTCCCTGCAAGGTCACTTCTGTGCTTCACTAGCTTTCTGGAAAAAGAAATCAAAACTCACAGGTTCAGTCCATTCACTGAGGACTGCTAATATTAATATTCAAGAGAACACACAGAGATCTAACAGAGATCAAACTGACTAAAGTACTCACTATGCTACAAGTTAATGGCTAGTATTGTACTCTAAGTCTTGATATTTATAACACTCACAACCCAGTCAACTGTGAAAAAGTTGTATCAGGGTGAATTAGGGTGAAACAATTAATCAAAATGTTCAGTACAAATACCAATTCACTGCTTATGTTTATGTTACATGTCATTTCATGTTTCAAGGCGAGTAGGGGAAAAAAAGGTGTGTGAAGTTAGAAAGGCAGAATTTCTGGCAGCACTTAGTTCTCCTATTAACTAAGGCAAAGCATGCAGAGCCATATTCTGACATACTCCAGGCTCAACAGACACAGCCTTTGAGTTTGGCAGCTCTGGGTTTCCACAGGGGACTTTAATTTAGAACTGCATCCTTGATAATCCACCACAGAGAACACATGTATAAAATGTCCCTTTAATTGTAGAGTTAACAAAAGATAAATGAGAAACTGTGTAATAACTAGTAATGTAATATTACTATTATTAGTTACGTTACTGATAAGACTTTGGCTGCAGTACTTATTATACAATTTATTATTTTTATAGCCAACAACTGACCATCATGACCACCAGGTGCAACATCATGACCAATCCAACGAACTGTCTTGAAGTTTGAACTAAGTCTGCTGCATAATTCTGGCCATAGCAGACAAAGGGCTGAGAATGAGTGTGAGACATAAAATTTTCACTTTCAAAGCCTAAAGGAATGGAATGTATAAAATAAATGTTTTAATAAAATGGGTAATCTGTATATTCTTTACACATCATCACTGTGAGCATACTGTCCATGTATAATGTTAATTGTGTACATGATCATGATGTAACAAGAGAAACATTCAGAAAACTCTCTCTCTCTCTTGTTGTAATTGTGACTCTAACTCTAAGAGACTAAGATAGGCTCGGGCAGGGCATTTTGACCTAAAGGTGGCATTTTCAAACTAATGTAACATTTTGGTCTTGAGTGTTACAGCTATGATCTTTTACAGAAGAAACACTATGTATATAATGTAGGTGTATACAAAATTGTATGTTATGTGGATAAGTGGTTGTTGAGAAAAGCCAGTTTGAAAAATGCTTTTTTATGAGAAAATGCTCAAAACAATTTACCAGGACAGTTCTTTTTTCAAAGATGATCCAATAAAAATAAAAATGTGGACAAATGATCAAAACAACACAGAAAGAACAAATCAGGAACATGAAAACCTTTTTTAAAATATAATTAATGTTTTATTGACATCTAAAACTGTACATAATTAAGTGGCCAAGGGAAGTAAGCAAGGAAAGACAAATATAAAGGGAAATGACAAATATAAAGGGAAATGACCCAGTACTTAACACTTTCCAAGATGAGTAACCAGTTAGCTACTAGCAGGCAACACAAGTCACAAGTATTAAACAGTCATTTTTGTTGTATATGTAACTGATGTAGCACAAAACATAACGAAAAATATAACATCATTCTCATTCTTAAAATCTGAAATCATCAGGCTCACGCTTGCACTTGCATCTCATCTCAGTCACTCTTCTTATGAAGAAAAGCTATGATGATTATGTTAATGTCCATTTATTATACACCATTCAACCATACATGTGTCAATGAAATAGAATCTGGAAGTAAGTTTGATTTAAATGTAAATTCCCAGCCTTGGGACCACAAAGGACAACCAAACTGTAAGTGCATAATTATTTCAAAACTTTACATAATTATGTACACTCTTTTCAGATTAACAAAATTATTTTCGTTGTGTATGCAACTGATGTAATAAAATACACAAAGCATACCCCCCCCCCAATTTTTTTTTTTTTCTTAATCTTAAAACATTCTCATTCTTAAAATGTGAAATCTTCAGGCCTGCACTAACACTTGCACTAACACTACAGTCAATTTTATGGAGAAAAAAAACTATGATGAATATAATGCCCAGGGAAGTTCATCCATGGCTGGAACCTGGTTTTGGGCATTGCAGCCTTTTCAGCTTGTCAGCTGAAGTAGGCAATTTCTACTGAAAGCAGAACAAAACAAAAACAAAAATTAATACAATAATAGACAATACCATCAGTAGTGACAGTTCATTGTAAAAACTTACTTTAAGTTACTTTAACAACACCACTAGTACTATAGTACTGGCTCCACTAAACTGGCCTAGTCTGAGACCTGAAGAGAACTAAGAAGATGAGGTGGTACAGGTAAAAAGCAAACAACCAAAAATCAAAACAAGCCAAAAATTCTTGGAACAGTTAAAAACCAGTTGAACATGGAATTACAAGTATTCATGAACTAATCTAGTATTAGTAATCAAGGTTCAGAGAGACTCTTAGTCTGTGTGTGGTGGTGTGTGTGTGTGTGTGTGTGTGGTGAGAGAGAGAGAGAGAGAGAGAGAGAGAGAGAGAGAGAGAGAGAGAGAGAGAGAGAGAGAGAGAGAGAGAAGAAAAAAGTCAACAACAAAAATAAGAGTTGAATTTTGAAGAGATAATCAAAACTAACTTGCCCAACAACAAAAGTTAAATCACAGAGGTGGGACTGACAGAGAGCTCCTGTTAATTCACTTAAGTTGGATTTGTCAACAAAAATACAAGTTGACCCCCCCCCCCCAAATCAGATCCATTCCTTGTTAACATAAACTTGTTGCATGTAGTTGTTATTGTACCCCCCCTTTTTTTTTTAAACAACAAAACACAGAGGTAGGACTGACTGATAGCAGTGATACAGAGCTCCTGTTAATTCACCCAAGTTGGATTTGTCAACAAAAATAAAATTGAATTAAAAAAAATCTGATCCATTCCTTGTTGACATAAAGTTGTTGCATGTAATTGTTATTGTACCCTAAAAGATTATTTTTTTAAATCATTTATCATATCATAATAATAGAGGCAAGACTGACTGTTAATTCACTCTAGTTGGATCTGTCAACAAAAATACAAGTTAAAACAACAACAAAATCAGATCTACTTCTTGTTAACAAAGTTGTTGCATGTATGTAATTGTTGGTTGGGCATAATTGTTATTGTACCCTCAATTATTTTATTCATTTTTTAAATCATAGAGGTGGGGCTGACTGACAGAGAACTGTTAATTCACTCAACAAAAATACAAGTTAAAAACAACAACCGAAAAAGAACAAGAAGAAAATGATCTTGGTATGTACCAAGGGTATCTCTCCTACGTGCCTTTACCCTCCCAGTCAAAGTTGGACTCATCCATAAAACTCCATTGCTCTTTACCGTAAACAAAATTGGGCGAGTTCAAATGTTGCTGGGCGAAGAAAAGGGTTGCAATTTGTCGGCTAATTTGTTCTTACCCGTAATTACTAAACTATGATTGTATCAATATCAGTATGAATATCTCTTCATTAATACAATAAACCTACATATTCAGTCCATTCATGGTCTTGATTTGCTTAATTTCAGCGTGCATAGGTCAATATTATTTCTGTAGACGCACTCGCTCGTGCCTGCCTGATCAGTTTGTCAACTTCAGACTTCGATCGGGTTGAACTTGTTTTTTCACCCGTGGGTCTGCAAAAATTCATGAAATGATTTAAACAAAGTCTAAATAATTAGATTAATCCCTAAGCTATCTTCTGATGTACGTTTCAAACCTTACCTTATTATGCGGTGAAATCCTTCCCGGAACAGATGACACATCTTGCCGATTTCCAAACGGATGTTGCCAAATGTCATATGAACGGAAATTTTGGAAACCACCTTTGATTGGTTAATCGCAACTTCCTCTATCCACTGATATAGTTTCTGATTGGCTGCATTATGGTTTGCTTGACCCGCGACCCAAAACAGAGGCGGTCTTTGCGATGATCGTCGAAGCGAAATCACCGACAGCACAAGCAGTGAAAATGCAGCCACGACGGTGCCAGCACTTATCAGTATAAGGCCGCTCACAGTGTTGTTGCTTAGCGTGCAGCGGCAATGAATTTGTTCTCTTTTTTTGTTAAATTAAAAATACTTCCGATGTACCAATGGTATTTACAGTGGTACCATTGGAAAGAGGAATGTTTGCTCTTTCATTTCATTATCATCAATAATCCCTTTCCCGGGTTTGTTCTTCAGGCAAAATCAGCCATTTTCACTGCAAAATGCCCTGCCCAAGCCGAACTAAGACTACAGGAAGACAGTAAGAATGTGTGTCAGTGTGTGGTCTGTAGATCTATCATTCTATGCAAGGCAAGCAGCTTACTGCAGGGTGTCTCGCTGCTGACGAGTGTATTTGCCTCCACCCTCACTGGCTGCCTGCAGATGAATGGCTTCAATGGACCAGTCCACAAACTTCAGCACATCTTCAGGGTTCACCTGTACATGATAGACAAATACCAGTCAATGAGTTACAACTTGTATAATATAGTTGTAACACAAGAGCTTTCAGTAAAAAAAAAAAAAGTGTCAAGCTATTTCAAGTCAAAATTTAAACATTGAGATGAAATAATGAGAAAATAAACTGATGGTTTGGCTAAATTATTCAACATTATTTTAGTTACATACAGTTTAATTATATATGAGTTATGACTGACATTCTTGTCATGCTCATGTGTTTGTAGTTTATTGTATCATGTATGTTGACTGATCATGTTGGAATGATACTGAAAATTTTAAAAATGATATTGATAATGCCTCAATGGAGCCTAAAGTTGTTGTTTTTTAATGCTGCATAATCTAAACCAGTTATTTGTACTATTGTAGTAACTAGTATTTTTACTTTTAATTTTTATGTTCTCACTTCTCAGACTTTTTAGTCTTCACCATAATCTGATTATGACGATCCACTGTTCTTGTAAGAGGATTTTTTTTCCTTACCTCTCACTCAGCATACACTGATACAGTTATCAGTCACTGACTTTTTGTTGTTGTTGTTGTTGTTGCTTTGTTTTGTTTGTTTTTTTGCTCAGGCAATGTCATTTGAGAAAGCTGCTCTGGGAGCTTTAATTGTCAATCACTGGATGCACGCTAAAACCTGAAAGTATTCCGTACTGGGACAGTTTGGAGAAAAAATTGACACACACAATAGACACATTACCTGGACAGGTGTCACGTAGTTGCACGGCACATTGCCGATTTGTCCCATTCCATTCTGCGCTTTAAACCAGTCTTTGTTGATCCTGTCAATTACTGTGAACTGATCACCGGCACGGAACGACAAATAATCTGGCAGCACACTCTTGTACTCGTACAGCGCTCTGTACATCGTGGCCACTTTGTCTTCCTTTCCTACCCTGTCTTCGATTATAATTCACTCAGGCCCAATTACCTCCCGTCAATCATTTTTCAAAGTCTATCAAAGGAGTCAAGGTGCCGGTGTTCGTGACTGCCATCTTGAATCGTGGAAATTAGAAATTGTGGATTTAAAAGTATAAACAATCAGTTTTGTTGTTTATGTGCCTATGACAAGGTATTATTGCTCTAGACATTTTTTTTTTTTCAGAGTGAAAATTGTATCATTAAGATGAAAATACTCATTACACATCGTTGTGAAAACCGTTAAAATGTATCAATATTCTGTCTGGGAGTTTTACATAAAGTAATAACTCCTCCCTGCACACTTGGCATAATTGGTGGTTATCGTTCTTTACAACCAAAATAAATTTCAAGTGGTAGATAAAAAAAGAAAAAAGAAAAGGAAAAGTAGCAACAACAACAACAACAACAACAACAACAAAAAGCAGCGAACTACCCTGCCCTGGCAAACTGCCCTGTTCACCAATAAGCTAACCCGTGTTTTTTTTCCAGTTCTTCCGAGTGAAGGCCCGTGCAGATTCACCAGTAGGCCTACTTGCTCTTTGTCAGTTGCGGCTGACAGTGTGCCTCCACGCCGCACACACATCTCACTGACCCCAAAGGGGTTTTTTTTAAAAAATTTTTTTTTAAAAAAAGGGGGTTTTTAAAAAAAATTTTTTTTTTTTTTAACCAAAATTTTCCCCTTTTTTTCCCCCCCCCCCAAAAAAAAAAAAAAAAAAAAACCCCCCCCAAAAAACCCCAACCCCCCAAAAAAAAAATTTCCCCAAAAAAATTTTTTTTTTCCCCCCTTTTTTTTTTTTTTTTTTTTTTAAAAAAAATTTTTTTTTTTCCCCCCCCAAAAAAAAAGGGGGGAAATTTTGGGCCCCCCGGGGAAAGGGGTTTTTAAAAAGGGAAACCCCCCAAAAAGGGGCCCCCAAAAACGGGGAAAAACCCCCCAAAAAAAAAATTCCCCTTTAATTTTTTGGCCCCCAAAAAAACCCCCCCCCCCAAAAAAAAAAAAAAAAAACCCCCTTTTTTCCCCCCTTCCAAAGGGGTTTTTTTTCCCCCCGGGGGGGGGGCCCCCCCAAAAGGTTTTTTTGGGGGGGGGGGGGGTTTTTGGGGAAATTTTTGCCTTTTTTTTTTTGGGGTTTTTTCTGGGCCGGGGGTTTTCCTTTTCCCAAAGGGAAATTTTTGGGGCTTTTTTCCCCCCCCTAATTTTTTGGGGTTTTTTCCCCCTTTTTTTTTTTGGGGGGGCCCCCCTTTTTTTTTTCCCCCCCCCAAAAAGGGGGGGTTTTTTGGGGTTTTTTGGGGGCCCTTTTGGGCCCCCCAAAAAAGGGGGAAAAAAAAAAAAGGGGGGTTAAAAAAAATTTTGGGGGGGGGGAAAAAAAAAAAAAAAGGGGGGGGGTTTTAAAGGGGGGGAAAATTTTTTTTAAAAAAAAAAAAATTTTTTAAAACCCCCCCCTTTTTTTTTTTTTTAAAAAAATGCCAAAATTTTATTTTTTTTTTTTTTTAAAAAAAATTTAAAAAAAAAATTTTTTGGGGGGGGGGGGTTTTTTAAAAAAAAAATTTTCCCCGGTTTGTTGGGTTTTTTGGGGAAAAAAAAATTTGGGTTTTTTTTTAAAAAATTTTTTGGGGGGTTTTTAAAAAAAAATTTTTTTTAAATTTAAAAAGAAATTTTTGGTTTAAGGGCCGGCCAAAAAAAACCCCCGGGGTTTTAAAAAATTTTTTTTCCTTTTTTTAAATTTTTAAAAATTTTTAAAAAAAATTTTTGGGTAAAAAAACCCCAAAAAAAAAAATTTTTTTTTTAAAAAACCCCAAACCCCCCAAAAAAAAAAAAAGGGGGGGAAAACCCTTTTGGGTTTTTTTTTTTCCCCCCCCCAAAAATTTTTTTTTAAAATTTTTTTTTAAAAAAAAAACCCCAAAAAAAACCCCCCGGGGGGAAATCCTTTTTTTTTTTTTTAAAAATTTGGGGGGGGCAAACAAAAAAACCCCCAAAAAAATTTTAAACCCCTTTTAAAAAGG
>JABMCL010003488.1:5000-10000 GCA_018857735.1 Alviniconcha marisindica
AGGAAGGCCGGTGAACCTGAAGTTCGGCACGACTCGCAGTCTCTGCTAGCCAGTGACGCAACAACGCGGCCAAACTCATCAATGAGCATGGGAGCCGGCCCGCCGCACAGTCGGAACCTGGGGGTCAGGGGGGCACACGCATAGGAAATGAGTCTTAATGAGCACTTGACTCCTGCCGATGGGCCGTCCTTCCGCAGTGTGGCCAGTCTTTTTAGCTCCCTTTAGTTTAGGAGTTACGCTCCTTGGGGTCCAGCCCTAGCCTGTGGAACCGGCCCTTCTGCGGGTAGTTTACGTTTTTAGCTCCCTTTAGGAGTTACGCTCCTTGGTTTCCAGCCCCTAGCCTGTGGGACTGGCCCTTCTGTGGGTAGTTTACGTTTTTAGCTCCCTTTAAGAGTTACGCTAGTAGAAGTTTGTCTTTAGCTCCCTTTAGGAATTACGTTCCTTGGGTTCTAGCCCCCTAGCTTGTCGAGCTGGCCTTTCTGTGGGCAAGTACTTCCTTTAGGAGTTACGCTCCTTGGGTTCTAGCCCATAGCCTGTGGAACTGACCCTCCAGTGGGCAAGTTTTCGTCCGGTCCGACCACGACCTTCGTCTGTCCTTGGACTGGGCGTTAGAGTATAGATATCAGGTGAAGTTCTGTTGGTGAAATTTACAACTGTTGGTCCCGCGGTCAAATGAATTACAGTCAGGATTGATTGTCACAGCGTTACCCTGTCTCCTTCTGGTTAATATGTTGCCGAAGTATAAGGAGTAAAAGACTCTCTCTCTCTCTCTCTCTCTCTCTCTCTCTCTCTCTCTCTCTCTCTCTCTCTCTCCCCTCTGCGCGCGCTCGGTGTGTGTGTGTGTGTGTGTGTGTGTGTGTGTGTGTGTGTGTGTGTGTGTGTGTGTGTGTGAGTGAGTGAGAGAGAGAGAAAGAGGGAGAGAGATTACGTATGAAATGTCCACCAACAACTACACCGTGACACTGTCCAGTTCAAAACAGAAAAACTGTAGGAACGGGACAGTGTACAGTTTGAGTGGACGATACTTGCGTACCAGAACACACACACACACACACACACACACACACACACACACACACACACACCCCACGCACGTTACACACGAACATGCACGTCCCCCCTCCCTAACACACACACACACACACACACACACACACACACACACACACACACACACACACACAATGTATTATGATTATATCTCGGTGTCTATTTCACACATATTCATAACACTTGGTCGCCACAAAACGTGCGGTCAGCAGCGGCGACAACGCACTGGACATTGTGGAGCTAAAGAACTATCCACGTGGAACGGTGAGCAAAGAGAGAAGACTGGGTAACTCCGGACGCAGAAAATAATTCTGAATACGCAAGTTTCTACCTTCGTGTTTAAAATCACCCACCGCAAGTATTTTGGTCTAAGAAAAAGAAATCTGAAACAAGAATAACTGCCAACGTTCTGAAACGAGATCTAAAACAAGTCTACCCCCGAAAATGGGCATGTTGTGTTTTGTCACAATAAACAGCGTTCTTTTTGAACCTTTTAGGTCTTTGGATCTAGTACTTTGGTTGAAAAAAACAAGTACAAAATATCCATCAAACAATAATAGTAATCTTCATCATCATTAAAAAAGAAGTAAACTTCCAATACCATCGAGTCTGGCCACGTCATAGCCGAATGTCGTATGTCACGTACGCCACTGTGACGGTTTCGCTGAGACAGTGAGTGTTCTGGCAAACGTTTGGCATTTCCAGCTAGCCATATTTTTAGCAGTAATAAAAAGGCGCTGAAGAGACGGAACAGTTGCCCCCGGACGAGAGACGAAAAACAAGCGTGACGTGACGTTTATATTTATACTTAGAGAACAACAGATGCGTATTTCTTGCACCTATGACGCAGCCTGCGTCTTGTTCTGCGTATAATGGTCACGCAAGTTGTTTTGTTGTTGTTGTTTCCTCTCTCTCTCTCTCTCTCTCTCTCTCTCTCTCTCTCTCTCTCTCTTCCTTGCCACCTGTCAATCACCTTGACTTTGAATGCAACTGTTTTTGTTGTGTTTTGTTTCGTCTTTTTGTAGTTGCTGTTGTTTTTGTTTTTATGCGAGTTCTTTTTAGCTTAATGAGGTTCTTCTTTCTTTCTTTCTTTCTAGTTTAATAACACAGTACGTGGTACATTTTCCAAGACCGATGTAACTCCAAAATTAGCATTAGGTCCAGGAGGACCTAACAGTAATAAGTCCTTGCTACACTAATTACTACAAAAATTTGGCATACGCCACAGTAGTCCTGAAAACAAACCCACTGTCCCGTGTCAAAGTCCGGGACACGCTAAATTCTGTGACAGTTTCGCCTCGATGCCTACACAGTGGGTGCGTTTCTGGTGGAACTGAGGCTATGGTGATGCCGGAAAGTTCAGCTCAGTTCAGTTCAAGATGGTATCTATGCGCTCGGGAAAGCCCATAATATGCGGAAAAGTTCATTCGTATGATAAAACAGAAAGAAAAATGAAGCACACTCTTTTGAAACCGTACAAAGTAACCCCCCCTCACACTATCAGTGGATTTGTTTACCGAACAATCTAATTTCTACAACTGCCATCATTTAAGGATTATGCAGCCCTGCATCACCATCAGAAGAAGAAGAATATTAGTAATTAATAATAATAATAATAATAATGTACCCTTTATCAGTTTATGTGCTATTTCTCCAACCTGGAGCACACAGCCCATTACATTTACAAAGCAAAGAAGAAAAAACCCAACAACAACAACAAAAACACAGTCAAAACAAACTTCCGCAAGCATGCGCAACAGGATAGCTTGAAGAGATAAGATTTCAAAGTCGTCCTGAAAGATGTGAGTGTGTTTGACGATCCAACTTTGTAAGGGAGACTGTTCCAGAGAGATGAGGCAGCGTAAGAAAAAGACCCCCGACCATGCGAGTGAGTGCAGTGCACACAGAGTGAAGACAAAGAATGTTAGTATCAGAAGAAGAGCGTAGCTGGCGGGCTGGTATGTACAACTTTCAGGAGTTCAGTCAAGTAGACAGGAGCGGTAGAGCTGAGGCAGTTATATAGCACAGAAAAGCGAGTTTGTACTGTATTCGTGAATCAGTGGGCAGCCAATGTGGAGAAGCATGATCAGAGAGGTACTCAGATAGAGTCAGTTTTGGGAACTCTCAGGACCATGTAAGTAGAGTTTTTGTTGTTGTTGTTGTTTGTTTTGTTTGTTCGTTTTTACGCCCACTAAACCAATACGGTTAAATATCACTATCTGGGTGAAGGACGTGGCCAGCAGCGTTGTTTTAAACTTTCTGTAGCTTGCTTTTAAAGACTAAAGACATACTGAGGATAGCAAGACAGGAGAGAATTGACATCATGCACAAGTCTAGTCGAGCGGGGACGGTTGACTTCTGTCGCCCCCGTTCAAAGAACGTTCTCATGGTTGAAAAATAATAATAATAATAATAATAATAATAATAATAATAATAAACAAACAAAAAACACAAAATGGCTTTCACATTTCTCTTGCTTTGCTCACCATTCTGTAAAAAACAAAAACAAAAACACACTCAAAAACTAAAAACTAAAAACATCAACGTCGTCTTCGGCTAGAGAAGGAAGGAAGAGACGGTCGGCGGGGGTGGGGTGAAAGAGGGATGGGGGCGGCAGAGAGGGGGTGGGTGGGGGGTGGGGAGGGTGATGCTCGCTTCTCAGTTGAGTCGCAAACTGCAGCCAACGTGGAAATAGCAAATGCCTTGTGCGGAGACTAGCTTTCCAAGGCAAACTGGGGTGCAAAGCCCTTGCCATTTACACACGACTTAGCTCGCCTTTCATTTTGGGTTAAAAAGTCAATATGGCATCCGCCGAGGCACACACACACACACACACACACACTCTCTCTCTCTCTCTCTCTCTCTCTCTCTCTCTCTCTCATACACACACACACACTCTCTCTCTCACACACAAACACGCTTTTCCTTCCTTTTTTCTCCTCTTCTCTCTCTCTCTCCACACACACACTCTCTCTCTCTCTCTCACACACACACACACACACACACACACACACACACACACACACACACGCTGACAGTGAGATAGAGAGACGGACACAGACACAGGGGGAAAGGAGTCACAGACGGTCTTTGGAGAGAATTTATGTTTTGTATACACGCATGCCAGGTGAGAGTTACCGCAGGTGACGCAAGTCTTTGTTGTTGTACTTGTGTTACGTACTGCGAGCGCCAATTAACTCCCTTGTGTGTTGGTCTTCGGAGAGACTGTAAACTTCTAAAGTGAAAACTGTAAGAAAATGCACCAATCTGAAGACAAGCATTCTAGTATCCACGCGCTTGCGTACACACACACACACACACAACACACACACACACACACACACACACACACACACACACTGTACGCGCGCACTATCATCCGCTTGGAACAGTCCAAAAGTACACACGGCTATCCCTCGGCAGTTTTCCAAGTGATACTGATACAGCGTACCCTTCGTTTAAACACAAGTAGGTCACGGTGTGGAATGTTGATCGTTCAGCAAGTTCGTCCACTACCAGAGCACAGAGAGGGAGGGAATGCGGTGGAGGGGGGGGGGGGGGGAGGGAGAGGGATCCGGTAGAGAGAGAGAGAGAGAGAGAGAGAGAGAGAGAGAGAGAGAGAGAGAGAGAGAGGAGAGAGAGAGAGAGACAGAGACAGAGACAGAGAGACAGACAGACAGACAGACAGACAGAGACAGAGAGACAGAAACAGAGAGACAGACAGACAGAGAAGGGAAGGGAGAGAGAGACAGACACAGAGAGAGAAGGGGAGAGAGAGACAGACAGACAGAAGGAGAGAGAGAGAGAGCAGATATATATTGCAGACAGACGGAAACTGGTACCTCCCCCCCCCCCCCCCCCCCCCCCTCCTCCAAAAACAACACACACAAAAACAACAACAACAGTAAACCCGATAGTAATTACGAACAAAAACTAAAGCTGGACTTTTT
>JABMCL010003488.1:15000-22500 GCA_018857735.1 Alviniconcha marisindica
CTATCAACTCCAAACCCAAAGGAGAAGAAGAAGAAAAAAAGAGAAAAAAGACAATTTACTTTCCAGAAAACATTCTTTCAGTTTCCGTTGATATTCAGTTTTGGTTCAACATTGCAAGCAGCAACTGAGGAGCTGAACCGCCAATCGTTTTACTGGGATTAAAATAAAAACAAAAAAACGCTTTCGAACAAGTCGCCTTTCTTCAAATTTGGATTGGATGTTGCTTATAAGCAATGATTATAAATACAAAGATGGGTCATCCTGGCTCGCTGCTACATAAAAAGCGAGGATCGTTGCTGAGCGCAGCGCTCCAAGCGAAATGAATCATGTAATAACGCTGTAGTCCACCGGAACGCTGAAAATCGCCTGATGACCCATCTTTGTATTTATAATCTTTGTTATAATGTAATGGAGGGGAGGGTGGGGGGAAGGGGCTGGAAGAAAAAGGGTGGGAGGAGTCCAAGGTTAAACAAAACAATTACAAAACAAGTAAAGTTAAGTAAAATGGTGCTTAACGTCCACAGAAACCATAAGCTTATTAGGGGCGGGGAGAAGGGTGGGGAGGGGGTATGGAGGTTAGTAAGTAAACATGGGGCTTAACGTCCACAGAAACCATAAGGCTTATTAGGGACGGGAGAAGGGGGGGGGAGGGGGATGGAGGTTAAGTAAGTAAACATGGTGCTTAACGTCCCCAGAAAATAAGGCTTTTTAGGGACGGGGAGAAGGGTGGGGGGGGGGGTATGGAGTTAGTAAGTAAACATGGTGCTTACGTCCACAGAAACCATAAGGCTTATAGGGACGGGGAGAAGGGTGGGGGGGGGGGTATGGAGGTTAAGAAGAAAACATGGTGCTTAACGTCCACAGAAAACCATAAGGCTTATTAGGGACGGGGAGAAGGGTGGGGGAGGGGGTATGGAGGTTAAGTAAGTAAACATGGTGCTTAACGTCCACAGAAACCATAAGGCTTATTAGGGACGGTGAGCACACCGTCACCCACTTACTAAGTACCCCCCCCCCCCTCCCCCCCCCCCCCCCCACACCCCCCCCCTTCCGTCCCTTGCCCGCGGTAGGGCATTGTGCCGGTGCCACCGTCCTGTCCCGCTTGATGCCAGCGCCGATAGCCGGCAGACAACAGGACACCGCCATTGTTTCCGCTCCACAAAGGACGGGTCCAACTCCCTCACGGCAGGGGTGGCAGGCTGCTCTTTCTGTTCCGCCACGGTTCTCTCTCTTTCTCTCTCCTTTTTCCCCTCTCTCTCTTTTTCCCCCCCCCCCCGGTTTTCGCATTTAACCCCCCCCCCCCCCCCCCCCCCCCTTTCATAAAACCCAAAAATGAAGAAAAAAATAAATATACTTTGTGTGTGTGTGTGAGAGAAGAAGAGAAAGAGAGAGAGAGAGAGAGAGAGAAAAAAAACAGAGCAGACAGAGACAGAGAGAGAAACTGAACTCGAAAAGAGAGATTGGTGTTTTACGCCCAGTGAAGCGGGGGCGGTGGGGGTGGGGCACGGGTTAGCTTAACTAAAAGGTCCTGTAAACCCAAAAGGATCACCTCCGGATGACAAACTCTGTTATTTAAAACAAATGTTTTTTAAACCCATCATTTTTTCCCGATAAATTCATAGAATTTAAACCCCTCAAAAAAAAAAAAAAAATCTCCATTCACAAACACCAAAAAACAAACAAAAATTGTCAAAGAGTTAGTCCCTTAAATTTGCCTTGTTAAAAAAAAATAAAAAAAGCTAATAAGGCTAGGTCATGTGGCACTGTCGCCCATTCCCCAACTTATTAACACCAGGTTAAAAAAAAATATGAAAAAGGAATAGAAAAAAAATCTAAAAAATTAAAAAAAAAAAATGAATTTAAACAACAAACAATCATATAAATGCATAAGGGAAAATACCAGCGGCATGCCAAAAACCTACCAACTAATCTCCTAGCTGTTCAAAAGAGCCATATCAAAAAACCTATCTCTTATGAAACAAAAAAAGTTGAGAGAAAATTTTTGGGGAACAATTTACCTTAGCAAAAAATTACAAAAAAATTAAGCAAAAAAAAGAAAAAAAAAAAAAGGAAGTAAGAAAGAAAGAAAGAAATTAGAAAGAAAAGAAAAAAAAGAAAGAGGGGAGAAAGGCCAATCAAATGGCATTCCCGAGATTTGTAGGGGATGGTGGTGGGGGGGGGGGGGGGGGGGGGGGGAAACGGGGGCATGACATCAGACCTCCCTTTAGGACAGACACTGAGACAGACAGGAAAGAGAGAGAGAGAGAGAGAGAGAGAGAGAGAGAGAGAGAGAGAGGCAAACAAGAAAGAAGGAAGACGGGACACCCAAAAGAGGTAAACAAAGAAACAGGGAAAACAGACACCAGAGAGAAGCAAACAAAGACAGACGACAGGAAGAACCCGAAGGGACAGACCAAAAACAAAAAACAGACAGGAAGACAGACACCAGGAGGGCAGACCAACAAACAAAGACAGACAGGCACAGTCTGTCCACACCTAAAATACATATTATATATATATTTCATGAGAAAAAAACGACACGGGACAGCACTGGCCCCTAGTGTCAAGAATGCGGGCCCCCAAGACCAGCCAGCACACGCGGTAGGACAGGGACGGTGGGGTGGTTAAGGCGGGGGCAACCCTCGGGGGCGGGGGGGTGGGGGGGGGGGGGGGGAGGGGGGGGAGGGGGGGGGGGCGGGGGGAGGAGGAGGAGGAGGAGGGGTGGGGGGGGAAGGGGGGGGTGGGCGGAGGAGAACCTCAAGATCATAGTCAGGGCTGTGTGAGAGTCGAGGTGGCCGCCCTGGCTGTCCGTCTGACCTTCTGGTTTCCGTGGACGTAAAGCTGTATTGAACCATGCTCGGCATTGGTCTCAGCTTGCCCCTAATATGTCAACGGGCATCTGAGGGCATTAACATCAACCTACCTACCACCTCAAGAGGGAAAAAAGGGGGGGGGGGGGGTGCGTGTTTGTGTGGGGTGGTGGTGTAATACATACAGTATGGCTGAGTCCTGACTTACACTGTCCCTTTGGGGACACGGGAGAGGAAAGGGGGGGGGTATCTTGAGGACCTGCTCCCTTCCACCCACCCCAACCAGCGGCGACCGCCCACACCTTACCTCATTATCCCACCTATTTCCATCACGGCGGCGCGTTTACCGTAATGGCGTGGATCGGGGTAATTGTCTTCATCAGGTTAGCAACAACAGTGCCTTAGTCAATGCTCCACGTTCACTTTTAGCTAATCTCTTCACGTTATCACTTCTGTCCACACACACACACCACACACACACACACACAACGCACGCACGCACGCACGCGCGTGCACATATAGAGGAAGGCACACACACACACACACACACACACACACACACACACACACACACAGAGGAACGCACGCGCGCACACACACACACACCCCTCACACACACCCCTGAGCAGATCGGCCACGGCGCATTAACCAATCAATTAATGAATGAATTAACGAATTAACTCTTTGCCGTCGTTAACGTTAACTCTCTGCCGTCGTGACGTACCACCCCTGGGTTTCCCCCCTTGCCGTGAGTGCTGTTCACATGGCTGCTCTTGCACTGCTTCCCCGCGCCAGAGGACGGCACGAAACCAGTGAGGCAAAATCGGAGCTAACCTCCATGCGATTGTGAATAATAGCCCGCTACCTCTTCACAGCCACTCCCCCCCCCCCCCCCCTTCCCTCACCCACCCCATCGACTACGGCACAGGAGTACAGACCACTGCCCTACTTACCACCAATCCCTCACCCATTCGGCACCCCCTTTGCCTTCGAAGAAATAAACATTCGGCCTGACCCCATTGCTTTTTCGTGACCAACGCAGCGATCGACGTCTGCATTTTAAATATCAGTCATAGGAGGACTACGACTACGACTACGACTACGACTACGACACCAGTCCTTGAGAAGCGTTACTCCACGATGCGCGCAACGGTGAACCCGAATTCTGTTTAACTACACTGGTGACTACAATTTAACGCCAATGGTGACTGCTTCAGCGGTGCTCAGGCTGACGGTGCGCTTGGATCAGAACAGTATGAAAATATGACCCACGTGTGCTTTCCGTCTTTCTGTCTCTGTGGCATCACTCCGCCACGTTCTGCACAATACACTCAACGTAGACTTGTCACGAGACTGGCGTCTGTTAAATTAATTCTCAGCAGGTATCACTTTCACAAGTTAGTTCCCTTCTGCACCCCCCCCTCCCCCCCCAAATAAAACACTTGAAGCTTGACAGAATCACTCAAGAGTGCAGCATGAATCACTCGGAAGCAGCGTAAAATCACTGGAAAACAGGCCGACAGCAAAATGTATTCACACGGGCAAAGATGTCTCACCGTCTTTGCCCTGACAAAAAAATCACCAGAAAATCTCTGGAAAGTTGGGGTGCAAGAATCCGCGTGCTAACAGCACCTAATTTGTAATAATTAATACACACGGTGCACAGACACAACACTTAGGGCTGCAGCTGTTTCGATTCTGGTACTGTATTGTGTGTATACTTCATCACTATATTAGCATATAAATTAAAATTATACTAGAGTAGCATATAAATACTAAACGGCGGAAACAGGTGTGTAATTAATGTTTGGCAGCGCCTCACCCTGTCTGTGGTATTAATTCGGGTCCAGGATTTTTTCGAAGTGACCCACAACCCCACGATTAAATAACACCGATATCAACAGCAGCGTTCAATCATGCAAGAACTCATGGGGCTGGTGGGGTGTGGCGGGTGTGGGGGAGGTCCTTTTTTCTTTTTTTTTGTAAACCACAAGTAACACCAACATCAGTATGTCAATGCAAAAAAATCATATGGGGGAAGGAAAAAAACCCACACACAGTCCCCTTCAAGGACACAACAGACAGATCCTATGTCTTTCACTGAAACCCCCCCTCCCCCTCCACTTTTTGAAAACTCAATGTACATTATCAAAATTTACAAGTCATATGATTTCCAGCCAAACTATCTGTCTACCTAACATTGTTTTTGTTTTTTTAAACTACAATTTGTTTTGACTGTTTTCTAGTGACTATTCGTATTTTTCTGTTTTGTTATTGTTGTTTGTTTGTTTCTTTTTTGTTTCCTCTTTTTTTTCTTCTTCTGTTTTTATTGTTGTTACGTCTCATTTATTGATAGCAAAGTGAAATTGTTCGTCCACCATACATTGTGGTTTTTTCAAACTGCATGAGCTCATCACCTATAAGCTATAGCTTGTTGATGAGCACATAATGATTTTTTGTATGTTTATTTCATCTCGAATAAATTTTTGTTACACCATATGATTTCATTAATCAATAAGTACCTTTGGGCACAATGGGATTTCTTTCCCCCCCACCCCTCCCCCCACACACACACAAAATTTAATTACGCACCACAGAGACCAGTGTACTGATTAAGATGCTGGTCATTTTAAATACCGAGTCTGCTGAACCACACGACTGAACATTTGAGGCTACCTGATATTGCAAAAAAAGAAAGAAGAAAAAAAAGAAAAGAAAAAAGTTTGAAGACGATGATTCAACTGATCAATGGGAGCCAATGGAGCCTGGAGTAGTGGAGAACACATCCAACATACAACAACCCTTGCGTAAAAACTGTATAAAACATGTACAAAGAATACACAATGAGTCAAATGACACATACACAATGAGGCACACACACACACATGACACACACACACACACACACACACACACACACACACACACACACACACACAGAGTTACTGACCAAATGAGTCCTGTCGATAATGTGTTGGAGTTAAACCCGTTTCTGTAGAAACTGTCTGTTGATGCAGCTGACCTCCTGTATAAAACCATAAAATAACTACATAGGCAATGAATATTATTATCAAGTCATCATTTTCTCTTCTTTTTTGGGGGGGGGGGGGGGGATTCACGAACATCAGTTAAACCAGTACACCCCAGTCCCAGATCTAACACTGTTATCTCTTATTCCCTACCTATGCATGTGGCGTGTGATAGATAAATATGTTGAAAACCTATTCTCTATTTCTCACAAACCACATGTACCTTGTTGAATACACTGCTGCATATTTTACACTAATTAAAAACAGCCTATCAACAGACTATGTCTACTTCAAGTACATGGTCTACTGGGGGAAAATTAATAAATAAACACAATTCATACAACAACACATCTGTTTAATGCTTATTTACGAAAATATATCTGTGCACCAAGGTGCATTGGCAGTTCTGTATACAGCTGCATCCCAGTAAATTAGTCCTACTCTGAAAAAGACCCATATAATATATTAATGCATAATATTTATAATCAATATTATGCCCATTTTATAGCAAATCATCTACTTCACTTACCTGAAGATTTCTGTACCCGTTCAAAAGGGAGATCACCCATATCAAGGCAGTCTAATCCTGGAATTGGAGGGAACTCTGCAATAAATATAAACAAGTATAATTATAAGATAATCTGTTCAAATAAATTATGAATCATACAGATCACATTTCAATTTTCATGTACAGACAGGATTTAGAGTTTTCAAATAATTCAACTTGATTTCAATCAGTTGAACTTCACTGGTTTAGTGGTTAGTATGACCAAATGATTTTCATTTTTGTACGTTGTATGCTTTTGCTTCACTTCACAACTCTTTCACATGACACATTAACCCATAATTTCCAGTAGTTTACCGATTGTAATCAGAATATAATGTATTATATAATACCAGAAGAAAACAAATTGGCAAACAAAAATGAAAATCAGATGGTCAACCAACCAATGAAGTTCACACACACACAATTTCACATGCTCTCTCTCTCTGTGATTAAAAATAATAAAATCTTTAGAACCCGTCAAACAACATTACACTATTAAAAGCCATGTCTGACGGATTGCTGTTTCAATGTTTGTTTTTTCTTTTTCTTTTTTTCTTTTTTCGGGGGACTTTTTTTGTTTTTTGTCTTGTTTAGAGTTTGTTTATGTTTTTTGGGGGGTGTTCTTCTGATATGTGGATGACAGGTAAGATGCCAGGAATGACCAGCTAATGCAAACCACATACAACTAGTATAAGTAGTAAGTTTCTCTACCTGACTTTAGTTTCAGGTACATGCTGAACCATTTCCCCAACACCCCCATCCCCCCCCCCAACTCACCTCCCTCCCCCCTCCCCCAAACACACACACTTCCCACAAGTAGGTGTGGAAGAGAACCCTGGCCCCTAAAGGTTTTGTGGTGGCTCACAAAACTTCAAGCCAAACAGCTACTCCAGAACAACCCTCCTCCCTGCCCCTTCAACGGGGATAATGCCAATTCACTTTTGTGAAAACAAATAATAGGGCAAACTCAATGAGTCCACAAACCTGAAAGGAAGGAATGTGATGATGCTGGAAATTGGGGGGTGGGGGGGGGGAGAGAGAGAGAGAAGAGTGTGTGTGTGTGTGTGATTATGAGTATGTGTAAGTGTGTGTTTGTGTGTGTGTGCATGACTAG
>JABMCL010003488.1:25000-35000 GCA_018857735.1 Alviniconcha marisindica
ATTTGCCTGCAATGCCATCTAAAATTCAACTTCACTGAAGGACCACTTCACAGTGATTTGGAAGCAACTGCTGAAAAATGTGGATAGTGCAATGGTTATGCTACAATAAATTTTAGCTTCAAGGATGCAGGTGTGCAGACATGGCCACACACAGGGTCTCCATTTTCTCTCTTAGTATTTAGTAATGGTATGCAGATAGATTTGTCAGCAGTATCAATGTAATAGTAGCAGTAGTCTAGTACTAGTATACACAGTAAAAAAAAAAAATGGTCAAAATTGAAAGTTCAATTTGAGCTATGCAGTTCAACTTTCAAGTGTATGATAAATTCGAACTGTTCAAGGATGCAGGTGTGCCAACATGGCAATGCACAGGGTCTCCATTTTCTCTCTTAGACTTAGTAATGCCTAATGGTATCCGGATAGATCTGACAGTAGTATCAATGTAAAAGTAGTAGTAGTCTAGTAGTAGTACTAGCATACACAGTATTTTAAAAAAAATGGTCAAAATTGAAAGTTCAAAATAGCAGTTCAACTTTCAAGTGTATGAAAAACTATGATAAATTCAAACTGTGCAGCTCAATCATTCACTGTAGAAACTACCAGTACCAGAACTAAACAATGAAAAATCCCCCCCCCCCCCCCTAATATAATGAATCATATGATTAAGTCATAAGTAATATTTATTATTATTATTAACATTAGTCAGTATATCAATAATTATCATGAATACTAATAATACTGAACAGTACAAACACTGGAACAGATTCACATTTTCCACATATATATATTATAATTTATATGGCAAGTGGCATGGCTGGTGCCATGAGAAACTGCTATCATCTCGGTGTGTTCAACAGTAATAGTAATATAGCCATGCCACTTGCCATATAAATTATAATATATATGTGGAAAATGTGAATCTGTTCCAGTGTTTGTACTGTTCAGTATTATTAGTATTCATGATAATTATTGATATACTAATACATTCATATTAGTGCAGTATCCAGTACTTATTTGTGACTAGTTATGTACAGCAGCAGTGCATATGACATGCATACATGTAATGTATGTTTTTCTAATCAAACTGTGTCAATGTGGCACAGTGTTGAGAACACTGCACCCAGTGCACTGATCCTGCACCGTACTGGTCCTGTGGACAAGTGAATCGCAAACTTCACTTGTCCCACATGGCAGCATGGGGATAGCTCAACGGGGATAGCTCAGTGGTACAAGCACTAGACTTATGATCCTCAGGCCATGGGTTTGAACCAACAGAAGAAGCATCTTCTCCTGGGTCAATCAACTCTGTGCTGACTCTCATTTCAGCATACATTTTCACCCCTGTGTTAAAAACCCTTATTGGAATATTGCAGTAATAGTACTAATACATACATGTATAAATACACAATAAAAGATCCCAGTAATTCTGCCAAAAAGCAACTATTATGAACTATACACAGGTATACATGTTTGCAACCTACAGTACATGTGGCTTGGAACACAGTGACACTGTAATTGTAAACTGGTGCATAGTTGTATGCTAATGGTGTGCACAGAACGTGCACCAAGATGATTGCAGTTTCATGTGGCATCCAATAGTACTGTTAAGTACACTACTTTGATGGATATTCAAAAACGTGCTATGAATGATTATGAAGGGCTACAGTCATTCACTCAGGATCACACATCAAAAGAGCATGCGCAGCAAACATTCTGACTTTCCGGCCTATAGTGACTGAACTGAACTCTGAACATTCCGACTTTCCAGCCTATACTTGAAACTCTGCATTGGCTACCAGTAACACATCGCATTCAATACAAAATTTCAACTATCTGCTTCAGTTCCATCTCTGGAACAGCCCCTCTTTATGTGTCTGATCTCCTACAAGTACAACCTTATAGCTATACTCCAGCAAGTCAATTATGATCTGCATCCAACACATGAACCTTTGTCACCCCTTGTGTAAACACAACAAACATCTGCCATTTGGTGAAAGATCATTTTCTTGCGCTGGCCCATCTGTTTGGAGCAATTTGCCTCACCACTCTGATTCTGCCTCCTCTTTTAAAGCCACTCTCAAGACACACCTGTTCAATAACTATTTCTAAACTGTCTTTTTTACAGCCATGCCTATCCCCCACCCCCAGGTCCAACAACACGTGTGTGTGTGTGTGTGTGTGTGTGTGTGTGTGTGTGTGTGTGTGTGTGGTATAGATGGGTGCTCTAGAAATTATCTTTATTACTATTATTATTATTATGATTATACTGCTCTGGAAGCCTACAGACATACTTTTTTTAAAACTTTGGAGCCTATACTGAATTCTAGCTGACTACAGACATCGTATGTTTTGACTTTCTGGCCTTACTACACTGACCTGGGTCAAGCAGAAGACTCCAGTGATGTGGGTTGCAGCAAACATAGGCAGGATCTGTCGCCAGTGTCGTGCAGCATGGCAGTCGCTTCATTTGTGTCTCTGACTTCAGGGTTCCCGGCCAGCGGAACAGCTGACAACACAGCACGTGCGGCGCAACCATCCTTCGCCCCAGTCGTAACTCCCCTTTGGGCAAAAGCACACACTCGGTCGTCTCCCCTCCTTTACTCTCCAGGGCCTGGAGAAGCATCTCCAGCTGCGACTCTTTGAGACGCTTGAGCATGGACTGTGCCACGGACTTCACTTCCAGATCTTCTGAGCTCTCCTTTTCATGCGTACCGTGGCTTTCATGCTGCGAAACACGGAGTTTCCACAAGCGCTTCACGAGGGAAGAGCGTTTAGACCGAAACATGCAGCATCGGGGGCACTCGCTCTGCGGCCATGCACATGGGCATAGCCGCCGGTAGCTGGGGAGGTCTGTCGAAGAGATGATCTGTGGCAGGTGGTACCGCGGTGAAAAGCGACCAACACTTCCGCCACAGTCAGTGTGCACCGTCCCGTTGTGCACATGCACACAATTTGAAGATCAGGTACCAAAGTGACAATGATCACCTCCACAGTACAACTGAGGTCAGTCGAAGAGATGATCTGTGGCAGGTGGTACCGCAGTGAAAAGCGACCAACACTTCCACCACAGTCAGTGTGCACTGTCCCGTTGTGCACATGCACACAACTTGAAGATCTGGTACCAAAGCAACAATGATCACCTCCACAGCACAACTGGGATTTCCCCTCAAAAATACAATATTAATACTAAAAAAAAGGGAATCAAAGAAAAGATTTCTAACGGTTGTATACTAAAAAAAAAAAGGAATCAAAGAAACCAAGATTTATAACGGTTGTATACTAAGTAAAATCCAATCACTGAAGTGTGTGAACTCGTGGCAAGGTGGGTACAAGTGCCCGCTTTTCGGTTTCGGAGCACTGGGGTTGGGAAACCTCTGGCGTGTGTTCTGGGAGGTGATCCGATCGCCACGGGATCGTCCCAGCAGCAGTAAAGGGAGGTAGAGAGGGTGACACTCCGACCCCAGACAGGACAATCCTCAGGCAGACGGCAAGCTGACAGAAACACACCGACACAGAAAAGACAAACTCGATCAGGGTTGGTTAGAGCAACACAATAGCCACTCCACGGTGTTCACAGGCACAACACATCGCACGTTACCTTCTCCTCAGTCGCTGATCCGAAGCAGACGACAATAGCCTGTCTTCAGACTGTCACAAATTAGCCTTGCTAGAGGTGTGTCAAGCCTCCGGCTACAACAGCACACTCCGCAACTTTTTTGACGAGCGGTTGAACTTGAAGGTGAATCCGTGTCGCTGGCGACCAAAATATTCACACAGTAGCGAACATCCTGACGTAGAGACAGGCTAGCGAAGAAGGCAATGGAGGTGAAAGAGTAACATCCCTTGGTTGCTTTCCTTCTTTTACCCCTCCTGGCACGCACGGAGAATGCTAAAGGAAGGTGGCGATCTCACAAAAATCTACCAACACCACAACGCTCGATCACTATTAGCAGGCCCACATACCTGTTCCCATCAAGCACAGGCTATGTGAAAATGCCCAAGCCCTTCCGATTCGGGGCCGTAGGGTTAAAAATCACTCCTTCGAGCAGGCGGCATGCAATACCCACTTCAAAACACTGCCCCTTCGTCGACAGCTTGGAGCCGCAGGTGAGAAGCTATTATCCTGTGGGGGTGAAAGGTTGTACTCCAACACACCGTTGAGTTTTGCTAACCGCAGCCCGAGCCGTTTGCACGATGCTACTCTGTCCGTTTCTTTAACGTTGTTTCTGTTCCATTTTTTAAAAGTATGATTTCTACTTTTACGGTTCACATGTCCAAAGAAACAAAACAAGATGGTGTTCCATATCCTGTCGCCCCTACTCGTTGTACAGGTTAGTCGCCCAAATCTTGACGGTGTTCCACCAGCTCCCACCACCATTGGACAAATGCGGTCACGTGAACGTCTAGACTTTTTGGCGCGGCGTGGTGTCTAAAAGATGGTTGCGCAAATAAGGTATCGAGTTACTCCCCCTTACACCCTTCTGTCCAAAGTTTGCAACACAAAATTTGTGTACAGAATCGGTAGGTACAAATACATTTTTTTGGTTTTTGAAGTGGGTAGACTTTTAGTAAACCCGGTCTGCTTATGATAATTTTGTGGGCCCGCTGATCGGTTTCCTGTGAGGGAGGTGAGGCCAGAAGATGTTGTCGGCTGTAGCAGACGGCACAGTACTCGCGGCGCCAGCTGCGAATAGTCCATTATCTCGGCGAGGGGTGCCGGCAGTGAAAGACTTTGTCCCACACAATCTACGTCAACATTCCTCGGTTATTACCGCTCTCTCTTCTTCGCAGATATGAAAAAAACAAGATCATACATCATTCATACATCATGCACTGAATGAATTTAAAATTCGGCTCTCCTGCTTTTGCTTGAAAGGAACTATTGGCTTCTCTCCGTGGCACATTCACTCAACTAACAAATTTAGTCTTGACAAGTTGTCAAACAAATTTAGTCACTTCAAGTGGCTGGGATCTCTCTCTCTCTCTCTCTCTCTCTCTCTCTCTCTCTCTTCTCTCTCTCTCTCTCTCTCTCTCTCTCTCTCTCTCTCTCATGCCTGTAATTTTATATTTGCTCATCAGTAGCTTAGCAGGGACTAGTTGTTAGGGTTTTGACTGAACCTAAACTACAGTCCTTGTAAAATAAAGTTTGGCGAGTTCGAGTTTCGAGTCTCTCTCTCTCTCTCTCTCTCTCTCTCTCTCTCTCTCTCTCTCTCTCTCTCTCTCTCTCTCTCTCTCTCTCTCTCTCTCATCTTGTTTAGTAAATTGTTTGGGGCTAGCATGTTTGTTTCAGTGTGAGTCAGGTGTGGTTAATCATTTTCTGTGGCTTACACCCGCTGTCGTGGTTTCTAATGGACCCTCAGACCAAATTCGACTGAGTGATGCGTGTGCGCTCTACTTCGGCCACGTCTTCAACTGATCTTGACAATTATTATGACCAGGCAGACATAACCACCACAAAAAGAGCTCAGGGGATGCATCAGTGAAAGTCGAGGTGGCCGTCCTGGGCTGGCCCCGTCCCTAATAAGCCTCATGGTTTCTTTGGACGTAAAGCAACACTGAATCAATCCACGAAAGAAGAAGAAGAAACAGACCAACGAGAAAAAAAAAAGAAAAAAAGAAAGAAAAAAATCAACAGAAAAATAGTTTTAACCCTTTCACTGCCGTAGTGTCACTCGAAAACGACCAATAAACGTGCGATGTTTTGAATCTTTAAGCCTTCATGGTTCAGGAACTGTGTGAGAGTCGAGGTGGACGTCCGTGGACGTAAAGATTTATTGCACCGTGCTTCGGAATTGGTCACAACTTGTCCCTAATATGTCAACTGACATCTGAGGACATAAAGCATCACTTCATCATCATCATCTTTAAGCCTTTTTGCTTTCTTTTTCGCGTTAGCATCTCAATTTTTGTTTTCTTCATTAAAACGCGCAATATTGAAATTAAATTTGTTATAAGACTAGAAAATATACTGTTGGCAGGCACGCGCCTGCACTTTTAAGCCAGGAAATTTGACATGCTGGGGCAGTGAAGGGTTAAAACAGAAAAGCTTTAACAGAAACTTGGCGGGGGCGGGGAGAAATGACACTGACGGAGGTGTGGTGGGTGGTGGGGGGGGTGGGGGGGGGGGTAAGAAGAAAAGGGAATAAAAATCCTCACGAGAGAAGTAAAAAGGACTGAGAAGGAAAAAAAGGAGAAAAACTGAGAAGAAAGAAAGACAACAAAAACTGAATACAGGGCACGGTTCGAATCAGGAAAAAAAAAAAAAAAATTGAGAAAGAAGAAACAACAAAACAAGAAGATTTAAAAACAATTAGGGTCTGTCACTGACCAAAACACTCACGTGCACGCACGCACGCACGCACGCACACATACACACACACACACACACGCATGCACGCAGGCACGCACGCACGCACGCACACATACAATACTCACACAACACACACACACACACACACACACACACACACACACACACACACACATACACCACACACATACACACACACACACACACACACACACACACACACACACACACACACACACACACACACACACACACACACACACACACCACTGAACACTAACTACACCACATACACACACACACACACACTACACACACACACACACACACACACACACACACACACACACACACACACACACAACAACACAACAACACACACACAACAACAACAACAACAACAACAAACAAAAAAACAAAAAAGCAGATTGAAACAAACTGAAAAACAAAACTAAAATGAAAAAGGAGAGAGAGAGAGAAAACCCCACCCCTCCCCAAATAAAAATAAAGACAAAAAGACTGAAAGATATTTAAAAACAAAAGCACACACAAAAAAACAAAAAAACAACAACAAGAAAACAGCGTCACTAGTCTCCAGATGACGCTCATTGAGAATTAAAGCCACGTGGCGGCGGACGCTAAATAAATTATGCAATGACTCGACTCCCACGAGATTCGCCGATCCGCCGGAAACTGACGGAACAGCCGGATTTGACCCCTAAACCGCCTTCCTTTCCCGGGGCGCGCGCAGGCTAACTGTCGGGGCCGCCCGGTAACTGACAACGTCGCCGCCACACAGTCGGTGTCAGTTTTATGCCTGTCTCGGCTGCAGAGGCAAAGGTTGATTCGATGAGAAGTATATGTAGTAGTAATAATAATAATAATAATAATAATAAAGAGGATTTCTAGAGCGCCCATCTACCGCACAAGGTGGGAGCACAGGGCGTTTTACAATAACAGTAACGACACAGACACAGACACACACTGACAGACACACAGAGACAACATACACAGACGCACACACGGACACACACACACACACACACACACACACACACACACACACACACACACACACACACACACGCACACTAAAGACACGCCCGCACGCACACACACACACACACACACACACACACGCACGCACGCACGCACGCACGCACGCACGCACGCACGCACGCACGCACGCACGCACGCACACTCACACGCACACACACAAACACACGAACACAGACACGCGCACAGTGACATGCACGCACGCGTACACTGACACACACACACGCGCACGCACACACACACACACACACACACACACACACACACACACACACACACACACACACACACACACACGATTTTAAATTTAACTGTAACATCATACAGGCCGGGATGGGGGTGGGAGTTGAGGGAGGGTAGGTTGCAATGGTGTGGTAGGGGCGGGGTGGGGAGGATGGAGGAGGGGGGTGTGGGGGGAGGGGAGGGACAGGCGGGAGAGACAAAAACAACTTGATTATCTGGCAGGATGGTTGGGGGTTAGGTGGGTGGTGTGGGTGGGGCGGTGATGGGAGTGGGGATGGGGGGTGGGGGGGGGGGGGGTACAAAAACAACTTCAAAAACTGACACTAAGATAAACACACCTTCGTTTACAGACGTTTCCTGTGACGTTTTTGTGGTCAGTAAATATTCACTGTGGGGGCTTGTCGGGGTGCATGCATGGGGGGGGGGGGGGGTGTGTGTGTGTGTGTGTGTGTGTGTGTGTTTGTTTGTGAGCACGGCCTGATCATGTTTTTGCTGTTTTCAAAATGTGTGTGTGTGTGTGTGTGCGTGTGTGTGTGTGTGTGTGTGTGTGTGTGTGTGTGTGTGTGTGTGTGTGCGTTGGTGCATGCGCGCGCGTGTGTGTGTGTGTGTGTGTGTGTGTGTGTGTGTGTCTGTCTGTCTGTCTGTCTGTCTGTCTGTCTCAGTGTCTGTCTGTGTCTGTTTGCGTGCGTGTGCGCGTGTGTCTGCGCGCGCGCGCGCGTGCGCGTATGTGAAGAGTACAACAGCTAACGGCTCCAACCCCACAAACGTAGCACAGCCGAATAATCCTGTATCGCGAGTGTGATTTACAATGCATTTGACCATTTCCTTGAATCTTAGCCGTCACCGCCAACGCCGACTGACGTCATTTGTGATTTTTACGTGCACGCCAGTCTCTGAATTAGTCAGTAGGTGCGGCAAGTCTACGTCAGACACGTCGGGGCAGCTGATACTTTGGCGTCCAGTCAACCACGAAAGGTCGTAATTATCACAGGGCGAAACTGAGGTCGTTTATCACGCTGTGCCACATGGCTGACACCAAAGTCTGATTCACTTGCCCCTTCGTGACAGGTGTACCCCGCTCCTTTCCCCCACCCCCTTTCTTTCTTTAATTTTGCTTTTGTTTTTGTTTGTTTCTTTGTTGTTGTCGCTGTTGGTTTAAAAATATTATTATTATTTATTTATTTTTTATTTATTTTTTGGGGGGTGGGTGGTGGCTTTTTTGTTGTTGTTGTTGCTGATTTTGTCTGTTGCTGTTGTTGTTGTTTGTTTGTTTGTTTGTTTGTTTGTTATCGTTTTTGTCGGGATATTTTAGAAAGGCGGAAAATGATCCAGTCGTGGTGTACTCAGTCCAGGCTTAACGGGAAAGATATATTTAAATCAGTGTACTCGAAGCTTAATTTATTTAAATCAATGATGGTGTACCCCAGTCTTAAAGAGATAGATGTATTTAAATCAGTGATGATGTACTCAAAGCTTAATTTATTTAATCAATGATGGTGTACCCCAGTTTTAAAGAGATAGATGTATTTAAATCAGTGATGATGTACTCCAAGCTTAATGTATTTAAATCAGTAATGGTGTACTCCAGGCTTAATGTATTTAAATCAGTGATGGTGTACGCCAGGCTTCATGTATTTAAATCAGTGATGGTGTACTCTAGGCTTAATATATTTAAATCAGTGATGGTGTACTCCAAGTTTAATGTATTTAAATCAGTGAAAGTGTACTCCATACTTAAAGAGTTCGATGTATTTAAATCAGTGATGATGTACTCCAAGCTTAAAGAGATAGATGTATTTAAATCAGTGATGGTGTACTCCAGGCTTAAAGAGACAGATGTATTTAAATCAGTGATGGTGTATTCCAGGCTTAATGTATTTAAATCAGTGATGGTGTACTCCAGGCTTAATGTATTTAAATCAGTGATGGTGTACTCCAGGTTTAATGTATTTAAATCCGTGATGGTGTACTCCAGGCTTTCTGTATTTAAATCACTGATGGTGTACTCCAGGCTTACTGTATTTAAATCAGTGATGGTGTACTCCAGGCTTAATGTATTTAAATCAGTGATGGTGTCCTCCAGGCTTAATGTATTTAAATCAGTGATGGTGTACTCCAGGCTTACTGTATTTAAAACAGTGATGGTGTACTCCAGGCTTAATGTATTTAAATCAGTGATGGTATACTCCAGGCTTACTGTATTTAAATCAGTGATGGTATACTTCACGATTTCTGTATTTAAATCAGTGATGGTGTACTCCAGGCTTAATGTATTTAAATCAGTGATGGTGTACTCAATGCTTAAAGAGATAGATGTATTTAAATCAGTGATGGTGTACTCCAGGCTTAAAGAGATACATGTATTTAAATCAGTGATGATGTACTCCAAGC
>JABMCL010003488.1:40000-42500 GCA_018857735.1 Alviniconcha marisindica
CTAGAGCTGACAAATATTCTCCCTTTAAAGCCTGGGATAGGTCAGAATGTAGCCATCCATGCTTCGCCCACTGCCAGGAATATTTTTCTTGTGCAAATTTCTACCTTCCCGGTCCATTCACCTTCATTTTTTCCAAATCCTCTCCTCTTCCAGGAGATGTGCAGCGTGGTGCCTGTTCTCTTCGCCCTCTCTGACCTCCATCATCAACTGTCACAACTGGAATCACCTCTTCTATGCCGACGATACTCAGCTACTTAACAGCGCCTTAACGGGGGGAAAAAATCAACATTCTTCAAAAAGATACATCTGACTGTTATTCGGACATCAAAAACTGGACAACACAAAACAAACTTCAACTAAATAGTGAAAAGACAGAAGCGATGCTCATCGAAATAAGACAAGAACTGCCCTCTATTCCTGTCAACACCCATCAGCTTGACGATACCACAGTCCCGCTCTCACACTCCCAGCATCGCTTTCCGGCACCTTCCTCCAAACTCCCGACATCGCTTTCCGGCACCTTCCTCCAAACTCCCAGCACCGCTTTCCGGCACCTTCCAAACTCCCAGCACCGCTTTCCGGCACCTTCCTCCAAACTCCCAGCATCGCTTTCCGGCACCTTCCTCCAAACTCCCAGCATCGCTTTCCGGCACCGTCCTCCAAACTCCCAGCATCGCTTCGGCACCTTCTCCAAACTCCACTCGCTTTCCGGCACCTTCCTCCAAACTCCCAGCACCGCTTTCCGGCACCTTCCTCCAAACTCCCAGCATCGCTTTCCGGCACCTTCCTCCAAACTCTGCCAGATTTAGTTACGCCACTGCAGGGGCACTCTTTATCTCCGCGCAGCTGTCCACCGAAAGGACGGCGCCCTCCGAAAGGTTTGGGTACTGATAAGACTGTGGTAGCAGCCTAGCGCCCAGCACGCACGTACGTAAACATGAGACGCATCCACCCCGGGTAAAAAAAAAAAAAAAAGAGTTCCGTCTCGCTTCAAACGATTTTGGTTTGATTTAGCTGGCGTAAGCAACATGGTCAGTTATAAAACAAACGCCTGATACAATCTGAGTTGTTTGTAACAAACTTACTACTGTTTGAGCACCAGCAAAAAACTGCTCGTTAGCTGACAGTTTTCTGGACCCTATGACGTAACTAAATACGGCAGCGGTTGAAGGAAGGATGTCGTAAACCAGTGCTTGGAGTTTGTCCCGCTCTCTGTGACTGTGTCAAAAGGCTCGTCGTTCTCCTCGACAGCATACTGTCAATAATATATAATAATAATAATAATGTACATTAATCATGCGCTCATCAACGCCCTGAGCGCTCACATGATACATATTAACCTAAATATGATATTCTGTACACATGTAGAGAGCATAGTCCTACAAAACGATTTACATAAAGTATTATAAAAAAAAATTAAAAAAAAAAAAACGCACTACACACACACACACCACACACACACACACACACACACGCACACGCACACGCACAAACACACACACACACACACACACACACACACACACACACACACACACACACACGCATACACACACACACACACACACACACACACACACACACACACACACACACACACACACACACACACACGCATACACACACACACACACACACACACACACACACACACACACACACACACACACACACACACATACACACACACACACACACACGCACACACACACGCACGCACACACACACACACACGCTGACTGTAGCAGAAACTGGGTACTGATACTAGTTAGGATGGAAATACTTCATCATGGAGAACTTCATCAGTCGAACCGCCAAATCCTGCTGGCACCAGCTCTGTCGAATTAGTTCCTTACGGAAGTGAGTATCTTTCCTCCGAGGCTACAATGAAACTGGTCACCCCACTCATTCTGTCACGCCTTGACTACTGCATGCAGTTTTCTCCTATCTCACGGGCCGGCCTGTACAGTAGCCTGCGTTTAGAACTGTGCTGCTCGCCTCATACTGAAAAACAACAACAACAAAACAACAACAACAAAACAACAACATAAAACTGACCACACCTGTCCTCTGTTTGTATCGCTCCGCTGGCTCTCAGTCACACGAAGAATTCAGCACAAAGATAAGCAGTCTCTGCTATGAAATGCATTATTCGTACTGCTCCGTCTTCAGTCAGCCGGTTTGGCCCAGCGGTAAGGCGTAAAGCCCGTTCTTAATTGGGCGAATGTTCCTTCGCGAACCTAGTTGGAAGTATTCGGCGAAGCTAGTTGGTTCTTAATTGGGCGAACTTTTCTACGCGAACCTAGTTGGAAGTATTCGTCGAAGCTATATATATTCGGGTCCAAAAAGCTTCGCTCAACATGTTCTGGGAACATTCACCCTATTCGACGATCATTGGCTCTGACTGGCTGAGAGCAGAGCTCTCCTGTGGATGATGAAAAAATGAGAGAAAAAAAATGGATGACGGTGTCGCTAGCTTCTTCACTCGCTTCGGAGGGAA
>JABMCL010003488.1:52500-61293 GCA_018857735.1 Alviniconcha marisindica
AACCCAGGACGGCCACCTCGACTTTTACACAGTTCCTGGGCTCTGGGATACTACAGTTCAGTGTTGCTTTACGTCCACAGACACCGGACGGGGAGCCCAGGACGGCCACCTCGACTTTCACACAGCTCCTGAGCTCTGGGATACTACAGTTCAGTGTTGCTTTACGTCCACAGAGACCATACGGACTATTAGGGACGGGGTGCCCAGGACGGCCACCTCGACTTTCACACAACTCCTGAGCTCTGAATTCTGTTCAGTGTTGTTATACGTCCACAGAAACCGTAAGGACTATTAGGATGGCCACCTCAACTTTCACACAGCTCCTGAGCTCTAAGCAATGACCTCCAGACTCGTCCAAGTATAGGTTTACGACATCCCTTCCTCCATTCACCCGGTACACTAACATTTGCACCACAGCCGACTTCCGCCGAAAGCTAATCAAAAACAGATAAGCGATTTAGCTTTTGATCTCATTTTCCATCGTCTCTCGCCGTTTAACTGTTGTTTGGGTGTCGTTCTGTAGTTTGATAAAGGCGATTACCCCGAAAATTTGCAGATTGCGTTTTTGTCCTTTTGCAGTTTTTGTCCTAATAAACAGCGTTCTTTTGAACCTTTTATGTGTTTGGATATAATTCAGTGACAGTTTTTCGTTTGTGCTCACATTGGCAGTAAGTTTGTGGCCACGCAGACAGCGCAAATTATACTTGACAGAACCGATAGATTTAGGATTCCCAGTGGTGAGAATACACTGACGATACCTAGTCATTCTTTCCATTCAATTCAAAATACTTTATTGTCCGTTGCAATCATAACAATTAAACGGGAATTTTTTTCGCTCATACCAGCTCTGCCACATTAACAAATTAGTTAAATTAAGTTGAACACATTAAAAACAGAAGCAGGTATAACACATAAAGAATAGCTGTCTAAAACATATATATGACAGTATTTTCAATTTTGTACTCAGTGACTACTCATTCCTGTAGTAACATTTTCAATACCAAAATAAATAAATGGGTTTGGGGGACATTTGGTATCAGCACCTGTTTACAATTGAATATCACACATGCATTGGTTATGAACACCAGTGGCAAAAAGGCCCAGCATATATTCCAACGGCCATTCGGACGCCACAATCAACAAGCATGCAGATAAACACAACACGCAACGGCTAGAGATGAGGAAGCCGGGACCACGACCGAGGTTGGCATAAAATGGAGCAATTTTTGGAAGTGAACGGGATGCAGCTGTTTGTGCGGGTGATTTGCAATTCTTTTGGAAGAGTGAGAATGCGTATTGTTGGTGCAGTGATTGATTATATAATACAGTTTATACATTTTTCTGGAGGACCGTGCAGTTTCAGCAAGTGATTAATAAAGTTGTGTTGTATCTTGTCTCTGTTATGGCGACGCATCATCTCTCTCTAGTACAACCGCTCACAATTTATATATATACAAAAAATTTAAAAAAAAAATGAAAAAAAACAAGTTAAAATGGTAATTCCCGAAATGAAGGGCATGTTTTTTTTTTATTTTTATTTTTTGACCGGGCCGGGTCGGGGGCTACCGATGGTCACGTGCTCACTTCGACGCCATGTTGCTTTCAGTTCAGTTCAAGACTGTATCTATGCGCTCGGAAAAGCCCATATGCGCTCCGCCCCGTCTCTCAAAAGTTTCCCCAACGTCGCCTTTGAAACGGTTCCAATGTTCGTCTGACTGACGATGGCCCTCTTTGTCCTTTCAAGGAAGATCGTCTAGCGCTTCCTCTTTCCCCGGGCCCTCCCCACCAGGCGATCGATGTGTGATGTCCTTGGCTTTGCGCCCGCAGGTAGTGTCTCAAGCTCCTCAACACTTGAGATCTTCCGAGAAACAAGCCACTTGTGAGGGTTGCTTTACCCGGCAGTCTGTCTGCTCGGTCATTTCCCGTCACTCCGGTATGTCCAGGGCAGTACACCCACAGAGGTTTCGAAGGTAGATGTCGACCATCGACACATTCCTGTCTGGGCTTCCCATTCCATTTTTTACTTTTTGTGGCAAGCTCATTGAATCTGTGAGGATGATGGCATGCGTGGTCCGACAGTCACCTCTTGAGGCAGTCCAGCGGAGGTCACGGGTGACCGCTTCCACCTCCATTGTCAAGCTGAAGGTTGAGACCGTACAGGCTGCACTGTCTTCATGGATGGTAATCGCATCTTGCTTGACAGTGAAGCCCCACCCTGACTGGTCTTTGGTGACTGAGCCATCAGTGTACGCTATACGGTCTTGCGGTTTGCTGTTTTCTTGAATGAGAAGCTTGATCTCTGACTGTTTCCTTTGCCTGTTGGCCATTCTCGACAGTGCTTTCCCAAGTTTTCTTTGACGATCTTAATACTCAAACTTTTCACAAATGTTGCAGCGTGAGACTCAGTTACGGGAGCGATTTCGGTCGATAGATGCCGTTGCGGAGGTTAGGCCGGCGCTCCTTCCGACGTTGGCGTGATCGGCAGCCGTACGGCAGAGTTTGGCGGAAGGGTGCCGGAAAGCGAGGCCCGGAGTGTGCGCGGGGCGTTTGCCCCTTGCCGTGGGCTCTTTACCGTGCGCAAGCCTATACTGTGACCTGCCGGCACACACTACGGCCCACAGGGACTTCTCTCATCCAGCCTTAAGCAAACATTTTTAACTGGGCGAACATTTGCTTCGCCAAACATAGTTCGGATTGTTCGGCGTCGAACTTTTTTTCGTTTTTTAACTGAGTTTCATAGTTCCCCCGAACATGGTTTTTGGGGGGGACTTTTTCGACAAAAACTATACCTCGTTTTTAACGGGCTTAAAATAAATTTTGAAAAGCTTTGGGCCCCGAATTTTGGGCCCAGAAGCGCGGGCAGCCTGACCCAAAATAAGGCAAAAAGTAAAGGGCCCCGTCAAGTAAATATATTTTAAAATCTCCTAAAAGGGGTTAATTAAACTAATTTACTATTCTTTCGGGGGCCCCAGAGACAAGGCTGCGCCCCCCACAATTCAAAAAAAAACCCAAATTCCCTCAAAGCGGGGAAAGCTCCTTTAACCCATTTTTTTCCTTTTTTTTTTTTTCTTCCTCATCCACAGGAGAGCTCTGCTCTCACCCAGCCCGAGGCAAGGTTCGTCGAATAGGGGAATACCCCCCAGAACATGTTTTAGCCCCCCCCCCAACTTTTTGGACCCCGAAAAAATAGCTTCTTTGCAGTTCGACGAATAACCCCCCCAATTATATTTCGCGAAGCAAAAGTTCGCCCCCAATTTTAAAAAACCCAAATTTATTCGCCGAATGCTCCCAACTATGGTTTTCGAACAAAAGTTCGCCCAATTTTGAACGGGCTTAAGCTTTGGGTATACCCTGAATCCACACCCCGAGCATCCCCTTTTTCCGGAACAAAACCAACAACCCCAAAAACAACAACCAAAAGGGGAAAAAAAGGATGGTTTTCCGGAAAATGCTTTGGGCTTCCGGAACACCCCCCAGGAAACGCTTTCCGGACACACTCCGGAAAACGCTTTTCCGGGACACTTTCCCGCCCCGCCCTTTTCCGGCAATTCCCCCCAATCTGTAGAAGAATTGGTTTCTGACGCCAAAAGAAAAGGGGGGGGGCACTTTATCTCCCCACATTTTAGGGCGTGTGAGAGTCGAGGTGGCCGTCCCCGGGGTTCCCGGGGGTAACGAGCCTTCTGGTTCCCCTGGACGTAAAGAATTTTTTGAACCGTGCTTCCCGGATTGGTCACAGCTTGTCCCTAAAATGTCAACTGACATCCGAGGGCATTAAGCAAAACTACCTACCTACCTACCACCGCCATTCAAGGCCTTTTGTTTTGGGAAAGGGGTTTTGGGTTTCTAACACACTCCGAGCATCGCTTTCCGGCACCTTCCCCAAAACCTCTGCCAAAACCCGGTTAATGACCCCCACTGAAAAGGGGGGACTCTCCAAATTTGGCGCAGCTGTTTCCCCCGACGTTGTCAGCCCCCCCCGTTTTCCCGGGGGGTTTTTGGGTACTAACAAGACTGTGGAAGTAACATAGCGCCCAAACACCACGTAAAAAAGAGGCGCGTCCGCCCCGGATAAAGAAAGAGTCCCGTCTCGATTCAAAAAGATTTTTGGTTTTATTTTGGCCCCCCCAAAAATGGTTTTTAAAGAAAATTTTTTTTGAAACTAAAAAAAATGCCTGATATAATTGAGTTGTTTGTTCAAATAAAAAAATGCCTGATATAATTTTAGTTGTCTTTACAAACTAGAGAATGCTGATATAAATTTAGTTGTCTTTACAAACTAGAGAATGCCGATATAATTTGAATTGTTTGTACAAAAATAGAGAATGCCCGATTTTGAGTTTTGTTACAAACAGAGGGAAAGCCGTATAATTTTTAGTTTTTTGTTTCAAACAGAGAAATGCCTGATATAATTGAGTTTTTTGTTAAAACTAAGTGGAAATTTAAATTTGGTTGTTGTTCAAAAAAGAGAAATGCCTGATATAATCTGAGTTGTTTGTTAAAAAAAAAATGCCTGATATAATTGAGTTGTTTCCCCCCCACAAACTAAAAAAGCCTGATATAATTTTAGTTGTCTGTTACAAAATAGAGAAAAGCAAAAAATGAGTTTTGTTACAAAACTAAGAAATGCGAAAATTTATTTTTGTTTCAAAAATAGAGACATGCCTGATATAATTTTAGTTGTTTGTTACAAACTAGAAACCCCGATATAATTGAATTGTTTCAAACTAAGAAATGCCAAAAATTTGAGTTTTTGTACAAAAATAGAGAATGCCCTGAAAAATTTGGGTTTGTTACAAATAGGAAAGCCTGAATAATTTTTAATGTCTTTTTACAAACTAGAAAAAATGCCGGATATAATTTGAGTTGTCTCTTACAAACTTAATGCCATTTGGCATAAAAAAAACCTGTTCGTTAGCGACTTTTTTTTTTTTTGTGTGGAGACGGCCTACGGGTAATCAATATGCAGGGTTGGGAGGAAGGATGTCGTAAACCAGTGTTTTGGTTTGGCCGGGACTCTTGTCCCCCCCGTTTCCGGAGGGTAGAGGTTTCACCTGACTTTGCGACTTGAGAGTACAGGCGAGTGGACCATACCCAAAAAAGTTTCCCGTTTGAAGACAAAATAGATTATCTCGTGCTCGTGCAAAAGCCCGAGGGGGGGGGGTACACTGATACAGTGATAGGTTTTGTTATTTCGACGCACACGGGGTGCCATAGAGCGCCCCGAAGGCTCGCCCCGGGTCGACCTCTGTCTGCCGTCATATATCATCCCGTGAGGGGAGAGGCCCTGTCGAGGGTTTTCCCAGAATTATCCCCTTTTTTGAATTTTTCTCTCTTCTCTCCCCCTCTCTCTCTCCCTTCTCCCCTTCTCTCTCTCCCCTCCTCCTCTCTCTTCTCTCTCTTTTTTTTGGGGCTAATCCCATCTCTTTCTTTTATCCTTGCTCACTCAGACCCCACTGCAAAATTTCTTTCGGGTTTCTTTTCCAACCCCCCCCCCCCCCCCCCCCCCCCCCCCCCCCCCCCCCCCCCCCCCCCCCCCCCCCCCCCCTTATAGACATTTACCGACATTAGTCGCCGGAACACACAATGATTAGCGTTGTTGCTGCTGTTGTTTTTTTATTGTTTTCAACTAGTTTCAGCGCTGTGTAAATTAAATTTGAATAGTTGGAGTGCTCGTGGTGTGTAGTGTGGTTGGTGTGTGTGGGTGTGTGGTGTTGTGTGTGTGTGTGTGTGTGTGGGTGTTGGTGTGGGGGTGTGTGGGTGTGTGGGGTTGGTGTGTGTGTGTGTGTGTGTTTTGGGGGTGTGTTTGTGGTGCTGCGTGCGGCGGCTGCGTGCTGCGGTGGTGGTTTTGGGGGTTGGTGGTGGTTGTGTGTGTGTGTGTTGTGTGTGTGTGTGGTTGGTGTGTGTGTGTGTTGTGTGTGGTGTGTGTTGTGTATGTTTGTGGTGGTGCGTGCGTGTGGGGGTTTTGGGGTGTGTGGTGTGTGGTGTGGTTGTGTGGTGCGTGCGTGCGTGCGTCGTGGTGCGGGGGGGTGTGTTGTGTGTGTGGTGGGTGTTGTGTGTGGTGGGTGTGGTTTGGGGGTGTGGTGTGCGGGGCGTGGGGGTGTGGTGTGCGTGTGTTTTTGGGACGGGGGTGTGGTGCTTGGTTGGGGGTGGTGGTGTGTGTGTGTGTGTGTGGGGGTGTGTGTGTTGTGTGTGTGTGTGTTGGTGTGTGTGTGTGTGTGTGTGCGGCGTGCGAAATACAATTTTTGCAGTGTTTTAATGTCTAAATTCGTACACAAATATTCTAAATGATATGTTTTAAAATGAATCTTAAGTATGCATGTATAGAGAAATGTATACGTAGAGTGAATTTATCTTTTTAAATGGTTGTTTTAGGCTAATTTAAGTAGCATATTCAGTGATGTGTGTTCTGTTACATTTGTTGAGTTGTACAGCGCTAAGAGGACATCTAATTGTTGTTGAGGCGGCTATATTTTTTATTGTTATTATTATCTTCACTTAAGCACTTTTTTTTTTTTTTTTTTTTTTTTTTTTTTTTAACTGGGGGGTACTTCTTTGTCACCTGCGGGAAATTCGGGTCGCCTTACCCGGGTAAAGTACAGCAGCCGCAGGAGCAGCGCTACCCATTCCTGTCAGTGTGTGCAGTATCTTCGTGTGTCCAAACAATGGTATGACTGCCAGTGTTTGGGAGTTTTAACGTGCCCACAGATGTTGATGCATGCTATTGCACACGGGGGCTGTACGGACACCGTAAGAGAGTCTGCACTGGAAGCTGACCCTGGCGAGAAAAATCCGTTGCGGTACCTGGGACTCGAACCCGTGGGAGAAAAAATCCCTTTCCGCATCCGGGACTCAACCCGCGGGAGTAAAAAAATCCCTTGCCGAACCGGGGACCCGAACCCGCTGAAAAAAAAATCATGCCGAACCTGGGACTCAAACCCGTAACATGTAAATCCCTTTGGCTTTTCAGTGGGGCGCTCTGCCAAGAGTATCCCGTCGGGGCTCAAGCTCCAATTCATATTTCGGGCTGTGTGAGAGTCGAGGTGGGCCCTCCTGAGCTGCCGTCCTAAAGAGCCTTCTGGTTTCCGTGGAGAAGAATTTACCGGTTTCGGCATTGGTCACAACTTTTTCCCTAATATGTCAACTGACATCTGAGGACATTAAACATCACTTCATCATCATCATCACCGCCGGTCCATAGTTCAGGAGCTGTGTGAGAGTCGAGGTGGCCGTCCTGAGCTGTCCGTCCTAACAAAATTTCTGGTTTCCATGGACGTAAAGAATTATGAACCGTGCTTGCATTGGTCACAACTTGTGCCTATATGTCAACTGACATCTGAGGACATTAAACATCACTTCATCATCATCATCCGCGCGTCCATAGTTCAGGAGCTGTGTGAGAGCGAGGTGGCCGTCCTGGGCTGTCCGTCCTAACGAGCCTTCTGGTTTCCGTGGACGTCAAGAATTATTGCACCGTGCTTCGGCATTGGTCACAACTTGTGCCTAATATGTCAACTGACATCTGAGGATATTAAGCATCACTTCACCACCACCATCAAACTCCAAGCAGTGGTTTACGACATCCTTCCTTCAACCACTGCCGTATTTAGTTACGCCATAGGGTCCAGAAAATTGTCAGCGAAAGCACGTTCTTAATTGGGCGAATGTTTCTTCGCGAACCTAGTTGGAAGTATTCGTCGAAGCTATATTCGGGGTCCAAAAAGCTTCGCTCAACATGTTCTGGGAACATTCGCCCTGTTCGACGATCATTGCCTCTGTTTGGCTGAGAGCAGACTCCCTGTGGATGAAGAAAAAATAAAATAAAAATAAAAATGGATGACGGTGTCGCTAGCTTCTTCACTCGCTTCGGAGGGGAAATTTTTTATTTGTTGACTTGTGGGAGGCACAGCCTGTCTCGGAGACCCAGAATGAGATAGTAGTTAGTTGAATTACCCTTTGAGGGATGATTAAAGTATATTGACTTGACTTGACTTGACTTTAGCCTACATTTTCGATCATTGCTGTCTGCTGCGCGTCTGCCGCAAGTTCGGCCGAAGCTTGCATCTCATTACAAGCAGTTGAGAACGAAGTAAAGGTTTGGACTGTCCGAGCCATGTTCGGCGAACTAAAAGTTCAATTAAGAAACGAATCATAGTTCGTCGAACTGTCCGAAGAATGTTCGGCGAACAAACATTGGCCCAGTTAAGAACGGGCTTAACAAGTAGTTTTTCTTTGGTGCTCAGACAGTAGTAAGTTTGTTACAAACAACTCAGATAGGTAGGTAGGTAGGTAGCGTTGCTTAATGTCCTCAGATGTCAGCTGACATATTAGGGACAAGCTGAGACCAATGCCGAAGCATGGTTCAATATAGCTTTACGTCCACGGAAACCAGAAGGCTCGTTAGGACGGACAGTCCAGGACGTCCACCTCGACTCTCACACAGCTCCTGAACCATGTGAACTCAGATAAAACAAGGCGTGTCATTTACGGCCGCCAACAAAGTTTACACCAGCTCAAATAACACCACAATCGTTTGAATCGAGAGGAACTCCTTTTTACCCGGGGGATGCGCCACGATTACGTGCGGCTTTGGCGCTAGGTTGCTTTTACAGCCCCATCAGTACCCGAACCTTTCGCCCGGGTGGGCCTGACCGCGTCGCTGACAGTAGCTGCGCGGAGATAAAGAGTGCCCTTCAGGGCGTAACTCAATCTGGCAGAGTTTGGAGGGAAAGGGGCCGGGGAAACCCATGGGAGGTGACGGGAGCTGTACTTTTCGGGGAACCGGTTTTGGCCCCG
>JABMCL010002514.1:22500-32500 GCA_018857735.1 Alviniconcha marisindica
TGGACGTTAACACTATGAAACAACAACATGAAAGGTGAGTAAAGAACGCTCTCTCTCTCTCTCTCTCTCTCTCTCTCTCTCTCTCTCTCTCTCTCTCTCTCTCTCTCTCTCTCTCTCTCTCTCTCTCTCTCTCTCTCTCTCTCTCTCTCTCTCTTCTTGTTTCCCCCCCTCCCCTTTTTCCTTTGTAAAAAGACCAATATTTAAAGAAGAAGAAGAAGAAGAAGAAGATAAAAGCACGAAGAAGATAAAAGCACACAAAAGATGAGAGAGAAAAAAGAGAGGTGTATTCCTTCTTCTGTTTTTTTTTTTATTTTAAATAAGACAATACTAAACAGTACTAGTGTTCATTTTTTTCTAATCGAAACAGATAAAGAAGGTTTTATTTTACTGGAATAAAAACAATACAGCCATGTTTTGTATTATTCTCTTCTTCAAATTTGAAGAAGAAGAAAACTTATAAGGAACGCTTTTTTGTGGCCATCTGGCTAATACCAGTAAGAGGCCATGAAAAGACAAGCTGACACCCACTCACAAAAGATTGCCCTCTGCTTAATGATCCCTGTTTCATCGAGACTATGAAGTGGCCATCGTACCGGATGCAATGACAAACGGTTACTGTCAGATACACCAACAGCACCAACACACACCAACACACACACACACACACACACACACACACACACACACACACACACACACACACACACACACACACACACACACACACACACACACACACACACACACTTACCGCCAAAACCTCCGCAGCCAAATCCGCATCCCTGCTGCTGCTGAAAGTCTCCTAGGTCTGCATCTCCTACAGTAATAAAAAAAATTAAAAAAGCATTAATTACGACATTCTTTGGTTTGTGATTTATTGCGTTATCTGGAACAAAACTGCATTAAGTACGACATTCTTTGGTTTGTGATTTATTGCGTTATCTGGAACAAAACTGCATTAAGTACGACATTCTTTGGTTTGTGATTTATTGCGTTATCTGGAACAAAACTGCATTAAGTACGACATTCTTTGGTTTGTGATTTATTGCGTTATCTGGAACAAAACTGCATTAAGTACGACATTCTTTGGTTTGTGATTTATTGCGTTATCTGGAACAAAACTGCATTAAGTACGACATTCCTTGGTTTGTGATTTATTGCGTTATCTGGAACAAAACTGCATTTATTACGACGTTCTTTGGTTTGTGATTTATTGCGTTATCTGAAACAAAACTGCATTAATTACGACATTCTTTGGTTTGTGATTTATTGCGTTATCTGGAACAAAACTACATTAATTACGACATTCTTTGGTGTGTGATTTATTGCTTTATCTGAAACAAAACTACATTAATTACGACATTCTTTGGTTTGTGTTTTATTGCTTTATCTGGTACAAAACTGCAATAATTACGCCATTCTTTGGTTTGTGACTTATTTCTTTATCACGAACAAAACTACATTAATTACGGCATTCTTCGGTTCTTTGATCAAGATTTTTCCAAAGTGATTTGTGACTTTATCCTCGGATGACCTCTTATCCTCTCTGCCCACATAGCATCTAAGCACATAAATCATCAACTGAAAGACTCCAATCGCCAAAACGTGCGTTCAAATCACAAGCCACCATTACATATGAAATGTCTCCATTCAATTCAATTCAATTCAATTTAAAAAAATAAAAAAACTTTCATTATCCCACAAAGGGCAATTTTGTTGTGGTCACGGCGGGCTCGTAAAATAATGAATACATAAAGTTAAAAGAAGAACACAACAACAAACACAACACGACCAACAAAAGGTCTTACCTGAACCATAGTTATAAATACAGAACAAACTCACCTTTTTCACACAGGCTCAGGAAAAAATCTTCCAGACTATGGATGCTCCAATTTGTGCTCCATTGTTTATAGTATGAGCTTTGATATGGTGGCACGTATAACGAGACAGACAGTAAATCTAATAAAATAATTTTTATTTTATTTATAATGCGCCTGTCCCAGTTCTGCACAAACGAGCTCCAAGCACAGTACAGCTTCACATATCAGGCTCAATACATAGCTAAGAAATACATGCATTAAAAACAACAACAACAACAACAACAAAAATTAAAAAAAACAGTATCTAGTTATTAAAAAACAGTATCTAGTTATCTAGTCTATCTAATGTTTGTGATTTGCTGCCTTATCTGGTACAAGGCTGCATTGGTTCCGCCATTCTTTGGTTTTTGAATTGTTGCCTTATCTGATACAAGACTGCATTAAATACTCCATTTTTGGTTTGTGATTTGCTGCCTTATGTGGTACAAGACTGCATTAAATACACCATTCTTTGGCTTCTGATTTGTTGCCTTATCTGGTACAAGACTGCATTAAGTACGCCATTCTTTGGTTTGTGATATGCTGTCTTATCTGGAACAAGACTGCATTAAATACTCCATTCTTTGGTTTGTGATACTCCATTTCTTTGGTTTGTGATTTGCTGCCTTATCTGGTACAAGACTGCATTAAATACGCCATTCTTTGGTCATAGTTCAGGAGCTGTCCGTCCTAACGAGCCTTCTGGTTTCCGTGGACGTAAAGAATTATTGAACCGTGCTTCGGCATTGGTCACAACTTGTCCCTAATATGTCAACTGACATCTGAGGACATTAAGCATCACGTCATCATCACCATTCTTTGGCTTCTGATTTGTTGCCTTATCTGGTACAACGCTGCATTAAATATGCCATTCTTTGATTTCTAATTTATTACCTACAAAACTGCATTACTTATGTCATTCTTTGGGTTATGATTCATCACTTTATCTGGTACAAAATTGTATTGGTTATGTGATTCTCTGGTTTGTCATTTATTGCCTTATCTGGTATAAAACTGCATTAGTTCTGTCATTCTTTGGTTTCTGATTCATTGCCTTATCAGGTACAAAACTGCATTATTTATTTTTTGGTTTGTGATTTATTGCCTTATCTGGTACAACGCAGCATTAATTAACTTATTAAGACTCTTTTGTGATTCATTGCCTTATCTGCAATGAAACTGTATTAGTTACCACACTCTTTTATTTGTGATTCATTGCCTTATCTGCAATGAAACTGTATTAGTTACCACACTCTTTTATTTGTGATTCATTGCCTTATCTGCAATGAAACTGTATTAGTTACCACACTCTTCTATTTGTGATTCATTGCCTTATCTGCAATGAAACTGTATTAGTTACCACACTCTTTTATTTGTGATTCATTGCCTTATCTGCAATGAAACTGTATTAGTTACCACACTCTTTTATTTGTGATTCATTGCCTTATCTGCAATGAAACTGTATGAGTTACCACACTCTTTTATTTGTGATTCATTGCCTTATCTGCAATGGAACTGTATTAGTTACCACACTCTTCTATTTGTGATTCATTGCCTTATCTGCAATGAAACTGTATTAGTTACCACATTCTTCTATTTGTGATTCATTGCCTTATCTGCAATGAAACTGTATGAGTTACCACACTCTTTTATTTGTGATTGGTTGCCTGATCAGATACAAAACAACATTAATTACGACATTTTGTTTTTATTTGTGGCTGCCACCATCACCACTACTTTTTCAGACGGCGGCTAGCTCAGAATACTGGTACTGGTGGCAGTTACACCAACACCTCCACGGCCATCAACAACAACAACAAAAACAACAGCAACAACGGCAACACAAGTTAAACACTCACCATAACCGACGGGCACATGGCTGAGGACGCTGGCACAACCGGCAAGCGCCAAGAAGGCAAGCAGCAGAGCACTGGGAAAACCCGCCACCATCGTGATCGAGATTGTAGCTGTTAACTGTAAGACGAAGAGACTTTCACTGTGTCGCCGATTCTCCAACAGGTCGGTGATCTGTGTAGTGGCACGAGTAGAAGTGGTTGCGGATCAGGTTGTGGTGCCAAGGGTAAAGGACGAGGCAGAGTTTGAGGCTTTATACTTTTGTGTCTAGTACCAGAAAGTACGTACTTTCCCCCCAAACCCTAGCCCCCCTCCCCCCCCTCCCCCCCTCCACCCCTCCTACCTCCTCCTCATCTAACCCTCTCTCCGCCCCACCCCGCCACACCTACTTCGTCCGACATTAGTCAATTTCATAGCATCTGTACCCGGAGCTAGCAGCGTGAGAGCTAGAGAGCTAGAGCACAGGGCGTAAACCTTGGCAATCTTTGGCCTCTCTTTGACGAGGTGGCTGTCCTGCTGACATCCGTTTCGTCTTTTAGTTTCACGCAGGCGGTGGGAACTGCTTCGTGTACGCTATAGTTTTGGTTTCAGCCTCGACTCACAGGCCCTAGACATTGTGAAAGAAGGAGAGTTTGTTAGTTCTGGGAGTTTAACGTGCCGTCGAAATGAGATGACGAAAGAGTAGTAGTAGTAGTAGTAGTAGTAGCAGCAGCAGCAGCAGCAGCAGTAGTAGTAGTAGCAGCAGCAGCAGCAGCAGCAGCAGTAGTAGTAGTAGCAGTAGTAATAGTAGTAGCAGCAGCAGCAGCAGTAGTAATAGTAGTAGTAGCAGTAGTTGTAGCAGCAGCAGCAGCAGTAGTAGTAGTAACTTAGTGTCTTACGCCCAGAAGTAGGAGAGTTAATTCATGAAGAAGAGTTTGTTCATGAAGAAAGAGTTCGTGATAAGAAGAGTTAGTTCTTGAAGAAGAGTTAGTTCACGAAGAAAGAGTTAGTTCACGAAGAAAGAGTTAGTTCATGAAGAAGAGTTAGTTCACGAAGAAAGAGTTATTCACTAAGAAAGAGTTAGTTCGTGAAGAAGAGTTAGTTCATGAAGAAGGTTAGTTCTTGAAGAAGGTTAGTTCATAAAGAAGATTAGTTCACGAAGAAGAGTTAGTTCACGAAGAAAGAATTCGTTCATGAACAAGAGTTACTTCACGAAGAAAGAGTTAGTTCACTTTTGGGATAATTAAAGTTTTTTTAATTGAATTGAATTGAAGAAAGAGTTGGTTCACGAAGAAAGAGTTAGTTCATGAAGAAGAATTAGTTCATGAAGAACGGTTAGTTCGTTTTGGGAGTTTAACTACGCCTCAGCCGCCCAAGACCATATTTCAGGAAAAATAAGAACAGTTCTCTCGTTCCTGGATTTTAACGTGTTGTCGAAAGAAAGAAAGAAGAAGAAGGTGAAAAGTCAAGTCAAGTCATGTCAAGTCAATTCAAGTCAAGTCAAGTACTTCTTTATTCCATTCAAAGGAAAACGTAGGTGTCACACATGAATTACAATAAAAAGAAACAATATCTACATGTACGAACAATTCACAGTTTAAGAGTGTGCAGTAGCGTACAGGCAAGGTTAAAATCACAAGTTTTATTTAAATAGATAGATATTTAAAAAATAAAAAATAAAAACAGTAGAGGCAGAAAAAGAGGAAGAAAACAGGTTCGTTTTTCTTTTACTCCCACTCAAATAAAGAGAAGAAAAAGAACAATTATTAGCAACTGCATGCTTTCATTGACAACATATTTTTAACATGCAAATTTGATATTCACTTACATAAGATTAAGGATTTTGTTTTAAAATGCCACGTTAAGTGTATCCCGATTTTAGACTGCGAGTTTGGTGAGTGACCCCAAGCAGGGTCGAAATCATTAGTCGCCTATCGCGGCTTCTTCGATGTTTGTCCTCCAGCGTAAAGACTTCGTATTCCGCGTCGGTTTGGAGTCACTGGCCGCGTCTAGTGTATGATTTTTATATGCCACTGGGGGGAGGGGGGGGGGTCATCCTTTTTTGAAGATGTACCTCAGATGGAGTTTATGCACCTTGTATTTACTCGCATGCCAGGTGAGAGATACCGTAGGTGTTTGTTGTTGTATTTGTGTGATGTCTTTCGAGCGTTAATTAACTCCTTTGTTTGTGGATTCTGCACCAAGAAAAAAGAACTCGTCTTTTCTATTCGATACAAAATCATAGGGACATTTATTTTATTTTATTTTAAACAAACCCCTTGATTTTAAGTTTTTTTTATTTTTGATCTCTTCCGCCTGTTGGACAAAGCTTGTCCTAAGAAGGCTATAGTTCCATTAAAGTGGTCCACTAAAGCCTTTCCGGGAAGTTCCGTGTCGAACAATTAGCAATTAAAGAAAACTTAAGTGCAAACAGTCCAATAGACTGCTCGTTTTTTCTCTGTTACAACGAAATGAATTAACAAACAAAGGGAGTTAATCAGCGCTCGAAAGACGTCATTCGAATTTGTTTGTTGATTCTACGCAAGTGCTCTAGGCCTCGTTCTGGTTCATAATATTACAACTAAATGAGTTATTCTTCACAATATGTGAAAATAAATCATTTAAAAACCACGTCCTCCCCGCCGACTGTACAATCGTGTGTCAGAGACCGACACACAGGCAAGCATGTACACAGGCAGGCAGGCAGACACACAGACAGGAAGGTACACAAGCAGGCAGGCAAACAGACAGTCAGGCAGGTACGCAGGCAGGCAGGTGGGCACACAGATAAACAGGCGGACAGACAGATAGTCAGACAGGCAGGCAGACAGACACACAGACAGGCAGGTACACAGGCAGACAGATAGGCATAAAGACAAACAGGTGGGCACACAGACAAGCAGTGAGACAGGCAGACAGACAGGCAGGTACACAGACAGGCAGGCAGGCAGGCAGGCACACAGACAAACAGGCGGACAGACAGATAGTCAGGCAGGCAGGCAGACAGACACAGACAGGCAAGTACACAGGCAGACAGGTAGGCACAAAGACAAACCGGTGGACACACAGACAAGCAGGGAGACAGGCAGACAGACACACAGACAGGCAGGTACACAAGCAGGCAGGTAGGCACACAGACAAACAGGTGGACACACAGACAGACAGGCAGGCAGGCAGACAGACACACAGACAACAGGTACACAGGCAGGCAGGTAGGCATAAAGACAAACAGGCGGACAGACATATAGTCAGGCAGGCAGGCAGGCAGACAGGCAGGTACACAGGCAGGCAGGTAGGCACACACAAACAGGTGGAAAGACAGACAGACAGGCAGGCAGGCAGGCAGGCAGGAAGGCAGACGTCAGGAGGAAGGGACACAAAACAATTGCATCAGTCACATGCGATGCCATACTAGCAACTAACATCAACCCAGAGATATGAAGTTATGGATGCCTGAATGAAGGCCGACGTGTATTATTTTACCATGCACGCTTTGCCTATTATTACTAGAAGGAAAATTTGCGCACTTGGTCCACTGGCATTTTACACGTGGAAACGCAAATTCCTATTGTAAATAAAATTATTGGGTCTCCGTTGTGACCTTGAAATGGAGCCATGGGCATCAAATCTGGTATGATAAGGCAAACCCCAACAGGGGTAATAATGATGCTAAACATTTTATTACTATTACTGTATTAGTGTGCAGTGATAAACTTACCAAAAACGCTAGCAGTCATTCTTCTTTCAGTTGTTGTTGTTGTTGGTGATGGTGGTTTTGCTGTTGTTGTTTTTTTTTTTTGTTGTTGTTTTTGTTTTTGTTTCTATTTGTTTTTAAGCAAGAGATGAGGAGGAGGAGGAAGAGGAGAGAGATAATGATGATGATGTTGATGATGATGATGATGATGATGATGATGATGATTGATGATGATGATGATGACAGACAGACAGACAGACAGACAGACAGAGAGAGAGACAGAGACAGAGACGGAGACAGAGACAGAGACAGAGACATGTACAAGTCTAGAAATCTAATTTGTTAACCCACTCTTCTTCTTCTTCTTCTTCTTCTTCTTCTTCTTCTTCTTCTTCTTCTTCTTCTTCTTCTTCTTCTTCTTCTTCTTCTTCTTCTTTTTGTGTTTATTGTTTTGTTTTTTGCGAGGGGGGGGGGGGGGGGGGGCGGATGCCAGATTGAGGTCTGGTGGTGGTACTGGTAGTGTTGATAGTGGTTCTTGTTTTGAGTTTTTTGTTTTGTTTTGTTTATCCTTTTATTTGTTGCCAATTTAATCCACATGCATCTTTTACGTAATAGTAAGTACTACTATACAATTTTTTACTTTTTTATTTTGTCCGTCAAAACAATCAGTCTTCTTCGTTAGCGCCGGTACGGCCGCAAGGAATTATGGGACCAGACTCCGCGAGGAGTAGATAGATAGATATATCCTGGTCCCCTACATCCGCTCTCCATCCCTCATCCCGCAGGGCTGACGTCACAGACGTCAGAAAGGAGGACCGGTGAGAGAGAGAAGGAATGCACTCTGGACGCCGACCGGACGCGCCTCACGCTGACAGTTCCGCAGCGTTGAGGGGTTCTTCGTGTGATTGAATTAAGGTGTGGCTAGGTGTCAGGGCCCAAGGTTTCCAGGATGTTTCTTTGTCTCTCTTTGTCCCTGTCTGTCTGTCTGTCTGTCTGTCTGTCTGTCTGTCTGTCTGTCCGTCTCTGTTTCTCTGTTTCTCTGCCTCTCTGTTTCTCTGTCTCTATCCCTGTCTGTCTCTCTGTCTCTGTCTCTGTCTCTGTCTCTGTCTCTGTCTGCCTGTCTCTGCCTCTGTCCCCTTGCTCTGTCTCTGTCTCTGTCTCTGCTCTTCTCTCTCTCTCTCTCTCTCTCTCTCTCTCTCTCTCTCTCTCTCTCTCTCTCTCTCTCTCTCTCTCTCTCTCTCTCTCTCTCTCTCTCTCTCTCTCTCTCTCACAAACACACACACACCACACACACACACACACACACACACACACACACACACACACACACACACACACACACACACACACACACACACACACACACAATGTAGCTCCCCCTACTCACACACACACACACACACACACACACATGTACTCTCCCCCCTTCTCCTCTCTCTCTCTCTCTCTCTCTCTCTCTCTCTCCTCTCTCTCTCTCTCTCTCTCTCTTCTCTCTCTCTCTCTCTCTCTCTCTCCCACACACACACACACACACACGCACGCGCGCGCAGGCACGCACGCACGCACGCACGCACGCGCGCACGCACACCCTTTTTTCCCACAGTAGATACAGTTTCCACTGCCCTGAATAGCTTTCGTATCCACTTTATTTTATCACTAGGATCCTTTTGTGTTACTTGTCCGACGCTTGAAAGGTGTGATAATTTTTACGAAGAGAGTCTCATGCGGAGAATGGCTTCAGATTTTGTCAAATAAAATAGATAGTGTGTAGGCGTACACTCCGGGGAAGTTCGTGACAGTGTCTGGAGCTGCTCCGATCGTGTCTCAAATTGTCCCGGTGGTGTCTACAACCGCACGGTGGTGTCTCAAACTGCACGGTGGTGTCTACAACTGCACGGTGGTGTCTCAAACTGCACGGTGGTGTCTACAACTGCACGGTGGTGTCTACAACTGCACGGTGGTGTCTTGAGCTGCCCTGGTGGTGTCTCAAACTGCCCGATGGTGTCTACAACTGCACGGTGGTGTCTCAAACTGCCCGATGGTGTCTACAACTGCACGGTGGTGTCTCAAACTGCACGGTGGTGTCTCAAACTGCACGGTGGTGCCTACAACTGCATGGTGGTGTCTCAAACTGCACGGTGGTGTCTACAACTGCCCGATGGTGTCTACAACTGCACGGTGGTGTCTACAACTGCCCGATGGTGTCTCAAACTGCCCGATGGTGTCTACAACTGCCCGATAGTGTCTACAACTGCACAGTGGTGTCTCAAACTGCCCGATGGTGTCTACAACTGCACGGTGGTGTCTCAACTGCCCGATGGTGTCTACAACTGCCCGACGTGGTGTCTACAACTGCACGGTGGAGTCTTGAACTGCACTGGATTGGTTTGTCTCAAACTGCCCTATGGTGTCTACAACTGCACGGTGGTGTCTCAAACTGCCCGATGGTGTCTACAACTACACGGTGGTGTCTCAAACTGCCCGGTGGTGTCTACAACTGCACGGTAGTGACTCAAACTGCCCGGTGGTGTCTCAAACTGCCCGATGGTGTCTACAACTGCACGGTGGTGTCTACAACTGCACGGTGGTGTCTGAAACTGCCCGATGGTGTCTA